>JABWIB010004055.1:17217-28580 GCA_016617825.1 Platyplectrum ornatum
TCGGTTGTAGATCCAGTCCAGTTCTGTCTTTGTGAAGAGCCAGAGGTCACATTGTGAATACGGAGTCTTCTCCCAGTCACCCCTCATGTCACCCTGTGACTCCTCAATGTCCCCAATCACCGCGATCACCTTCTCCGACCCTGAGGATAAGAGCGATGCCATTACCACCTCATAATAGACCAGAGCTCGTATATATACATGCCGCACTCGTAAACCTGGCGGACCATCCTGGTCCTCTCGCGGAGAGGTAAGTATTTAATAAATACTGCTGTCAAAATAGGCAAAATAGTCTCGCAGCGAGATGCGGAGGTAACGTACATCATTTGTTCTTCAGTCCAGATCCGACCCAATGTTATTTATGCCTAAATGCAGGAAATAAAACTTTCTATATTATTCCTAGAAACATGAAATATGTGGCAGCACTTTAGAAGTTGTTTTATAATAGTGATAAGAGACAGTGTCTGGATATTGTATAACATCTCAGTGGTTTAACGTTTAAAGTTGGGTACACATCAGCACGATGGCACTGTCTCCAGACCATCAACCGAAAGACCACTACTAATGATCTGCAGGCTTCAGTGTGTTTACAATCCCACAATGCTTTGCTGCTGTAACAGGCTGCAATAACACACTCATCCACCAGATGTCTCTCTACTTCATTTTCAATGGGAATGCTCTAAGGATCGTGTGCACAGTACACACTGCAGTTTTCTGCAGACATCGCTGATCAAAAATATTAGGAGCTGCTAACAATCATTTCACATGACCACAGCACCAGATTCTGGGGGTAAGTCGTGGGTTTGGGGTAAAAATCTTGCTGTGTCTGGCCAAAAAAAAAATGGCTATAAAACGCTGATAAACATCAGCAAAAGATATCGGAAATTCTGATCAATGACAACAAAAAACCTGTAAAAAAATAGAAATAAGTGAAATAAAATGATAGTCACGTCTCAGGTGTCTTCGCTGGGTATCGGAGCGGTGCCCGACTGCTTCCTCCGATGCTCCGGCGCCTCCAGTGGACGTTGTATATACCGGACACCGGAGCATCGGCGGGATCTTCAGGAATCCAGTGCACAGTGGTAGAAGTGCTCTATTATATTGTGATGCTGAAATGAACCCTAAACGTAAATTTAATGTTTCCTGATATCTGACAGTAACGAGTAATTGTGATAATGATTGCTCTTACATGATACATGGCCAGGCATGCTGGGACATTACCTTTCTTATGGATACTGTATTCCAGATGTTGCTCCATATCCTGGAGGAGACGCTCAGATCTGGACGAGTAGAAGACGACTATTGATGATGTTTCTACGGCGGATTTCCAGTCACTTTCTGCTGATGGAAGACTCATAGAGTAATAGATACCGCTCCCAGTATACAGAGATCCCATCATCTCCATACAGACATTCTCCTCTTCCCAGGATAAGAACAGGACCCTGAATCACAGGAACACACAGACATCATGATATTCTAATATTGGATCCCTGCTCCACATTGTTCCACACAGGAAGTGGTGCAGTTGGATTAGACCTTGCATTCTACATATCCCTCTTAGAGAAAAGGAGCAAATACATCTAGTAAATCATCTGTGATTCCTGTAGAGAATAGACTGAAACCTTTGCTTGGACTTAGTGCTGTAGTTGCACTTTGTATCTTGTATATTTCCCACCTTCCTTTGGTATTCACAGTTATTGCTTCCTTGTATAATATTGGAGCCGAGAAAGAGAGATGAAGGGACAGAGGACTGGATCCAGACTTACGTACTATTGAACTTATAAGCATAAAGTTACGAGTGGGTAAAACCATGTTGAATTAACACAGCGCTCTGAGCGTAATAATATCACCATTGATGATGATAATAGCTCTATTCTATAGACCTTCCTCTTCCTCCCTGTTATATAAGAAAACTTAGCGGATAGATGGTCTACGGGATCACTGCAGACATCGATGTTCCTTGGTGTCCGGGGCATGCGCAGTATATCATTGCATGTGCCGAGTCACAGAGAATCATTGATGCAGGGAAGAGATGTGAGCCTGGTTACTATAATTACCGACCAGCGTTTTAATCATAGTAAATGGAGCCAATAATAAATAAATAGATATAGAGAGATAAGAGAGTATAGAGATTACACACGACATTCTGATTTAGAAGATGTATTTCATTATCTACTGAACTAAATATAAATTAGAAATTTCCACATGAAATAAAAGAAGAAAATATAACTATTTCAAATCTGTGACTTACTTTTCTTGTTTGTGATGTTTTGATATTGGGAGCAGGTTTAATGTTCCTTGTTCCAGTAACTCACATCTTGGAGGCTGTGCATGAAATTCCCTTCGTGATTGCGTCTCTTTTTGACCTCCTGGTGGTGGGGGAGGTAATTTTCCTCTGTTTTGTTCCCCTAGGTGACATCTTTGTGGTGGTGTAGGTTTTGGTCCTGTTGTTTCTTCCATTGTTCTGGGTTTTAGATGTAGTGTAGGGAGTATGCCCCATAACTGTTTCTGTCGTGGACATGACTCTTTCATTGTAGGTGAAGTTGTTTGTGTATTATCTTCTTTTTCAGTTTTTCGACCAAATCCCGTAACTTGTTTCTTTGCTTTTTCTAGTCTCAGTGTTTGTACTATATATGTACTGGTTTGTTCCTGTGGCTTAGTTGTTTCTATTACTGGAGGTGAAGCCCCACTCACTTGTCCTCCTTCTTTAGGGCTTAATAGTTTCTCTGGTATTTCTTGTGTCTCAGGTTTAGGTGTAAGTGCCCCTGAAGATGTTTCAGATTTCATTGGTACTGTAGAAATAATGTCACCAGATGGTGAAGTAATATTAAATGGTTTATCTGGTGGAGAACTCAAGGGATTTTCTGTGCTTGGTTTGGGTTGACCTTTTGGTGCAGCAGCTTTGGTTTGTTCGTTGTGTTTATCTGTTTTCTGTTTATCTCTGTTTGGTCTCGGTGGAGGTATTGGCACGTTTGGATTAGATGGCGTCTCTATTGGAAGTGACGCCTTCAATGTGTGTTCCTGGAATTCGGAATCTGAGCTTGGACTTTTCTCATTAGGTTGTGAGTTTTTCTGGTCCGTTGACACATAAGATGTACCGTTACCTTTAGCGCTGAGATTATATGTTCTTGAAAGGAATATATTTTTCAGTCCCTTCATGGTTTATTAGTATGTTCTGCAGTTCCTGTGTCTATGGCTCTTATGGAGTGACAGATTCCCTTCTGTGATGATATGCTGGTGTCCTCAGTATCCAGGTGAGGGTCTTTCCCTTATTACATCTTCAGGTTCTTCCCACGTTGTTTCTCCATGTTTGGATTGTCAGCAGTGGTTCGCTGTGTTATTAGTCACATGTCCGGATCTGCGCGCTTGTATCTTGTTGTGAAGTGATTGATATTTCTGATGTCTCTGAATATTCCAGGTGAGGATGTGTCAGATGTCAGAGAGCTCGGAGCTGTCACTGCTGGATTCTAGGCAGTTCTTCATTTGTTGTGTGAAGAACTTTACTCTGTACAAGGTGCATAAGGAAGTAAGGAGGAGACGTATAATGATATAAATGCTTTGCATATCTGTGGTTACATACCTGTATATAGCTTCCCATAAATACAGAAAAGATATGGAGGGCTGGGTGAGAATAATGAGCTCCAGCCCCGATGTCATAGCACCGGCTTCTCGTGACCATAGACCAAGTCACCTGAACCCCAATTCATTTACTGTTACATTTGGATGAGGCTAGAAGCAAATACTAGTATAAGCAGCTACACAGATAACCTTTCTTAACCATCTTACCAGCTCTCATACTATCTTAGTGATCCCTCAAAAGCAGATGACAGGACAAAGGCCAAGACTGTCCGACCTGGACAAACCACATATAACCACCTCTGAGCGCCAACCGGTAACAAAACCAAGAAGGAAACAGCAAAGAGAGGAAGAAGAGTGGCCGGTGACCTCAGCTGTGATGACGTCAGGTAGGTTCACATTCAGCAGGGTCCCAGGACGCCCTATGAGCAAGACATAGAGCCACACGCCCTGCGACACTCCATGCATAGTAGTAAGGGAGGCCTTTAGCACCGATGAGGGCATGAGGAAGGCTGTTATGGTTTGATATCTTTTGGATGTGGCTGGTGAGAGAATGTTTGGGGTTTGTTGTTGTGATTGAGAGATGCTGGGTATTAGGAACCAAGGCTTCAGTCAGTAATGCAGCATATTTATATCGAATGGTTGCTCACCTCCAACATGTGCGGGGGAAGCTCTAAATCATGATGAGTGCCCTTCTAAAATTGAGAGCGCTGCAGGAAATATAATGCGGCATGTATACAAGAGTTACTGACTGACTTCACAGCAGCGCAGAGAATATAAGGAGTAAAGGAACATTTCCAGAACGACAGTGCAGATGGTGTAACAGGTTCCGTAGGACCCCATGCTTTCACAAGATCCAAATAGCAGAGATGCTGAGAGCGGAGATGACCCAAAAACAGCAGTTCAGGGAGTCAGGCACCGGTCCGCGCGCGCGTTGACCAGTTTGGTTCTAAGATGTCAGTGTTCAGCTCACTCATTGTAGTAAGGATAAAGCTGAGACAACCAGTGAGGTACCGGTAGAGAACAGCACCCTCAACGTCCGCTAGTAGAAGACTGGTGATCATGTTATGATGCCGGATACTCAGCAGAAGACCAATACAGGTGGAGGCAATGTCCTGCGACCTCAGACGCTTACCCACCCATGGAACAGGTGAGCGGGATCTTGGGATCCACACAGCTCTACAGTGGGATACATGGGACACATATCCGAGGAACTCCCAGATCTGCAGAGCAGTCAGATAGGGGTCCTGTGGGTGCTTTAAATATTGGTAGCGCCGTAAAGAATTACAATGATGCCCCCAATGCCATCACTTTCTATGTCTCTATGAACCGTTGCAAACGAAACCACAATTACCACACGCTACTAAGGAACGTGTGAAACTTACCAGCTAGACAGACATATTATTTCATGTCTTTATTAATCACGTTGGTATAGTATAATGGTGATACACAGGGGCACTATCACCTTACATTCTATTAGACACATGGAACATCTCAGGGCTTCGGGCATTTTTCATTTCGTACATATATAGAGTCATTACATTTACATATTATACATTATACAGATATATTATACATGGTATAATATTTAATGAATAATTGTTGTAATGAGGGATCGGGGAGTGTGACCGGTAGGGATGAGGAGGATGCTCTACTATTACCCTTTGTGGCCGTGCTCCCGCACATACAGACATGATGTTATGAATAGACGCGACACTTTGGAATATTCTCGTAATGACAGATAAAAAATGTTCAACCTGTAATAATAAAACCTTCAGACAGGTTTCCAGCGTCTATTACTCTTATGTCTATTCTCATACTGGGAAATGATTGACAGGTCATATGTTGGTGCATGCGCTGTACATTGTAATAGAAACCGTCGCCTCTTATCAGTGATCATACCTGGAAGCTGGAGGAAGTAACACAGGGAAAATACCCCCCGAGGAGCCGCAATCACTAATGACAGTGTAAAGTGCAGAATATATGCAAATACCAGCAATGTTATACACTTTATATTTCTTTTACTGGATTATGAGTTGTGAGACTTATTATAGCACAGGTACACTTGTGGTGCAGTTACGTGTATGCTGGGGGCTGTTGTGCCACAATTGGTCACATTTCATGCATTGAGCAGGGTATATATCACTTCCGCGTGTACTGATCCGCAATCTTCAGAGCAATGATTCCCATTCAGAATTCAGTATAGAGCTGTGTTCTTACACCTGTGGTCAGGTCTGGATCAGGTTCACAATTTTTAGTGTACATGAGTTACATCCCTTCACCCTTCATGAAACCCCCTCTGAGTACATGTCACTGAGCTGTATGAAAGAAAGTGCAATAGTGGAAGTGGAATAGTGGAAGTGGAATAGTGGAGGTGGAATAGTGGAATAGTGGAAGTGGAATAGTGGAAGAGGAATAATGGAATAGTGAAGGTGGAATAGTGGAAGTGGAATAATGGAATAGTGGAAGTGGAATAGTGGAAGTGGAATAGTGGAAGTGGAATAGTGGAAGTGGAATAGTGGAGGTGGAATAGTGGAATAGTGGAAGTGGAATAGTTTCCCATCAGACGGTAGAGGATAACACAGAAGGGAAAAAACATAATGGTGATTCGCATAATAATACCTGGAATTTTATTTGAACTTATACAAAAAAATCATCTTTCATTGCTGAAAACAGGGTGCTATAATGAGGACAGAATACTGCAGACAGATATATATATATATATATATATATATATATATATATATATATATTACATTCCTTTCTCTAACAATAATGACGGAACTTATTATACCAGAGACTTGTACTAGTTACTTAAAGTGCATGTGTTTACATTTTATTCAGTTTAGTATACACACACACAAACAGAATAGATATATACAAAAATACACACACACACATACATACATACATACATACATACATACACATACATACAAATATACACACACACTTGCACCTTATAATACATTCTACCTACCCCTATATCTTAAGCATGCATTGTTCCCCAAAATACATTTAACCTACCCTCACACACACACAATGCACACTATAATATACACTCCCGACTTCTATATCTCTCTCTCTCTCACACACACACACGCAAACACACACACATACACTCACATACAGTGCACCCAATAATACATTCTCTTTACTTCTATCTGACACACACTGTACACCCCATAAAACATTCTCCCTACCTCTGCCTCACACACACAGTGCACCTTATAATACATTCTCTTGATCTAACTATCTCTCTCTCACACACACAGTTCACTCGATAATACATTCCACAGACGTCTGTTTTTTCTGTCTCACACCCACAGTACACACCATAATACATTCTCCCTATCTCTGTCTAACACACACAGTGCATCCTATAATGCAATCTCCTCTCTCCCACACACACACACACACACACAGTTAACCCCATAATACATTCCACATTTCTCTTTCTTTCTCTGTCTCACACACACACAGTACACCCCATAACACGTTCTCCCTACCTCTGGCTCACACACACAGTACACCCTATAATAAATTCCACATACCTCTTATTTTTCTATCTCACACACACACAGTACACCTCATAACATGTTCTCCATACATCTGGCTCATACACATTGCACCCAATAATACATTCTCCCTATCTCTGTCTAACACACACAGTGCATCCTATAATGCATCCTCCTCTCTCGCCCACACACACAGTACACCACATACCCCATAACATGTTCTCCCTACCTCTGGCTCACACACATTGCACCCTATAATACGTTCTCTCTATCTTGCGCTCTTTCTCACACACAGCTGTTCTTGATCCCCGTGGACATTAGTGCCGCCCTCAGTTTTTCCTGTAGTTTGTGTTTCTCTTTCTTTTCTTCCCCGGTGATGAGGAGCAGGTCTTTGGAGTATTTCTCAATGCTGGGCTGATTACCCAGAATCCTCCTCTTCTCTCTGTCGCTGTTGTCTTCCAGGTCGTCTATCACCACTATAACATTATCCCTCCCTGTGTGACACATTGGAGATAATTACTGCACAGGAAATCGACAGGGGAGAGATAGAACGCAATACTATAAAATGTCTTTACAGCAGAATTAAATATTCCATTTAATATGTTGCAAAACCAATGTTATATTATTGCTTTTATCTCTCTCAAATATGAAGAGGGAACAATATTCCAGGAACGACAAAACTTTTTTTTTTATATGATTCTGTTGCTCTACCAATATATACCGAGGATACCATTGCTTTACCCATGAGAGTGTGAAGAATCTGGCCCAATATCATTGTCCAATGTAATCATTTAACCCTTTCCTCTTTAATGTTACAGTAACCATTCTCAGAGGTTCTTTCTTTCACATGATATGATATGAGGTTGTGACAAGCTTTCCGGAATCTTCTGGCAGAGGATGATTCCAGTGTGATCCGTCATTTAATAATATCCTAAGCACCAAACTAAAAACATCCCACAAAGACAACAATATTATCTATAATGATCGTCGTTTGGGAACAAAGTCTTAAATTAGTGGAATAAAACTAGTAAAATAATATAGATATATTGGCAAATTGACCCAAAAGCATCAATGAATAAATATCTAATCTAATCGACTCACCGAGCACAGTGGACATATACTCCAGCTCGTGGTCATACAGAGAATCAGTGACATTGGTGACATTGATTCTCCCTCGGTTCTTGGTGTGATACAGGATCCCGACCGTGCAGCGAGCGACCTCCTCATAGAACGCTGCTTGTCCTCTGTTTGATATATAAAAGTGTCTGACGTCCTGAACGTCATCTTTAAGGTGAGACTCCAACCAGGAGTAATCACGCGCAGCTGACCTGGAGAAGATCCCAATGGTCCTCAGGTCCTACAAGAAGATTAAGTAGCAACTACATAATTCTGAATAATGGAATAACACGTCATATACTGTAGACAATGTATTCTGGAAGTTCATTTGTCACCTACAGGAATATTTACAGTCTACAGGAAGCAGTTACAGTTGGGGGTAGAATAATTTAAAGCCCAATTAGACCAAATGATGGGTCTGAATAAAGTTAATCTATTTACTTATTTCTCCAAAAGATACAAAGTGACGGTGGAGATGAAGGTGGTGGGTGGTAGAGATGACATTAGGTAGACAAGCTGGGAAGGTCACTTGATACCAGTAATAATGCTTAGAGACAGAACACGTTCCAGTAGTCTCTGTGACTCCCCAACCCCTGGGCTGCATTAAAGACCACATGGACCTGGGGCTAATATTTATTTTCAAGGGTCTATTGGATTGGGCATAACCAGTGACAGGTGGGTTTGTGGGGTGGTAAATTACATGTGGGTCCATTCATAACATTTTACTACCCTCCTTTATCATGGCCCTGTTGTGCTCGAGAGCATGGAGAGGATGCCATTGCATTGGAGGAGGACCAGTCACTGCGGAGGGGATGGATATCATTGCACTTTAGGAGGATCAGTCACTGCGTAGGGGATGGATGTCATTGCATTGGAGGAGGACCAGTCACTGCGGAGGGGATGGATGTCATTGCACTTTAGGAGGACCTGTAACTGCGGAGGGGATGGATGTCATTGCACTTTAGGAGGACCAGTCACTGCGGAGGGGATGGATGTCATTGCATTGGAGGAAGGCCTGAAGATGTGCTGTATGTGTGGACCTTTGTTTAGGTGGAGGCGTCGGACTGAAGTCCCATCAACCCCATTGTTATACTGATCCTCTCCAAACCCCATAGCAACAGGAAGAGATGCCTATATAAACCATGCACCGCTGCCTAACATGATATAACGGATCCCATAGTTCTACTGTGTGCAGAAAGATGAGATATAAACTGAAATAACAATAATATCATCTGATATTCACCAAAAGAAAAATAGCAAGGTGCCAAAGACAACTATAAACTATTCTCACCACAGCTGGTGGACTTGAGGCTTCAGTTTCTTCATTAGTCGACGCTGTCGGGTAAAATACAGATGAAAGCTCTTTATTCCCAAATTGCATATCATTTATCAGCCTTATAAATATGACTTGTGTTGTTAGATATATGAAGTGTCGGACTGGCCCACCAGAGAACATGAGAATCCTCCGGTGGGCCCCAAGACCTGGCATTATTTCTTTATAACTGAGGGTGGGCCCCAAGAATGATTTCCTCTGGTGAGCCCAAGGTACCCCAGTCCGACACTGGATATATGTGTGCAGCTATTACCTGTATCTACTGGCAGTACATTGTCAAAAATACACAGTGGTCCGTTTGGACTGGTACTGCTGCTGTCCTCAGATACTTCTTCTCTCTGGTCGATGGCGTTCCTCTCTGAAAGGTGCTGTGACAATACTGGAAAAGAAAAAGGTGAATGATGGATGACAATCCCTGTTCCATGTTTTCTCGCATACGCATTAGGTCTATTTATAAAACCCAATCGGAGCCGTAACAGCTGTAAGAGTTGTGGCTGTTCATAACCCGCAGGATAGGGAGCCCATGGCAGCTGCCCACTCCCGGTACTCACAAGTACATCTCCTGAGAGGCGCAGCAGCCACTGCTCTGGATATAACAAATATTATACATATACTATACTATTTAATATAAAGTAAGAAGATTCCGTCCAGACATTAGTCCATCACACAGAGCAGTGGTCACCTCTGGTGTGTATTGTATCNTGGAAGCGTTTCCATTTCTCCTGTATCCTCAGAATAGTTTCATTGTCGCAGGTCAGATATTTCAGATACTCCGTCTCCTTCTTCATGAACGTGAATAATTCCACGGCTGGTCTCCTCATCCCGGAGCTATTATAGAGCTCTGTTATCTGCTCCTCTGAGCGTCTGTCTTCTAGGTCATCAACCACTATGATCACTGGCTTCTTCCCTGGATGAAACACACATAACATTATACGCAGAACATAGATAGACACATGTATAATACCATCTAGAGTTCCTGATTCTCCATCTTACGTCTCCACGTCCATTCAGCCACCATCTCTCCATGAACAGTGCCCATTGCTGGTTAGACTCTTGGATTTGCCTATCTTTAACCCTCCATCTCCCGCAGTCTAACCCTTGATTTCCCCTTTCTATCAGCATAACCCTTCATGTTGCCATAGTCATTCTCTGTAGCCTCCGGTGCAGTCCATCCCTGTGCGCTGGTAATTACAATAGATGGATATTGCCCTGTCCCATCAGAAACCTTTAGTGCAGCATAGTTATAATTTAGCCGCCATTAAACTGTGAACAAACTGTGTCCCCCCTTTGAACATCCTTACAGGATCCCTTACTGGGCCTTACACAATCACGTTATGTATCTCCTGTAATACTCTGTGCTGCTCCTAACATTCTACTGCACTTATTGGATNCAAATTGTTCCATCCATGATATTAATCTGAACCACTAACCCCCAAATAACCCCCATAGTTTGGAAGAGGTAACAGGTCTCCATGGATGTTTATTCATTCTACCTAGACCAGAAACCTGTTACCTCCATCACTTTCTTATAGCAAATAACCACTGATCTACACTATACTGAGCTGACTGCACCATATACAGAATATCATTGTCCAGAACGTGTAGAAGAATCCATCACACTCCAGATGTCACCCACAGTCACCAGTGGTGGATACAGACCTGGGGGGGAATTCAGTAACTGACGAATTCCAGAATTCGTCATTGTCTGAAGAAATTGCTGACAAATTCGTCAATTGTGTATTCACTAATTGACTAATGTGTTTTTTTCGTCATTTAGTTTGACGTTTACATATCATCAATGAAAGTTCGGCGTGACGAATTTT
>JABWIB010004056.1:31954-46104 GCA_016617825.1 Platyplectrum ornatum
TGTGTGTTAATTAACACTTGCCACAAACAGGCAGGTCAAACTGCCTGTCACTTTCTTTTTTTTTGTGTTAGTTTGATGCTTAGTGATACGGTGGATAGCAAACCACCAAATATATGCAAAAAAAAAAAACCACACACAAACTAGTGAAGAGACTACCCCCCCCCTTGGGCTTTAAAGTACATTAAAGAACAACAAAGATATACAAAACATGACACAAAACTTAGTGTCCCACATCCAAAGGCTGGTAGCTGCCAATGCATTGCATGTTTAGGACAGATTAATATGCATGAAGCTATTATACAGGTAAAGGTTTATAAAAGCTGGACAGGGCCTTATCTGTGTGGGTTTCCTCCCATCCTTAGACAAGGGATTTTTTGTCAGAAACCAATTACTCTCCAATGTCTCTGTGTGTTTAGACTGTATGCTCCAATATAGCAGGGAGTGATGTGAATGGCAAATAATCTCTGTAAAGCACTGTAAATGAGGATAATAAAGGAAATATAGAAGGTATTTACCAATTAATACACCACGCAAAACAGTACAAAAAGTGATGCCCCACTGGACACTACTAATAATCCTTATAGATAGTCATCTTAAACAAAGGTTCCCATACAAAAAGGAAAAAAAAAAATCTTAGAAATAAATTGTTACACTTTCAAGATTAAAAAGTAATCAAAAAGTGATGAATGTGATCTTTGCAGAGAATACCAAAAGTGTCTACTTGAGAATGTGTGGGGGAATGGATTTCTACTACACAGAAATCTAAATGGTGTTAATCACAGAGGCGAAACTATTATTTGACTGTACAGTTTAAGCTGGCCACACACTAGAATCATTATCGCTACAATTTTAAATTGCTGGAAATAGGACAATAAAATCTTTCTAATGTGTGGTGCCATTTTTTTTTCGTAAGCTGTACGATAATTGTTCCAGAGATGATCATTTTCTTTTAATCTAATTATCCTTTGAAAGGTCCAATTTTGGTGTGTTTGTTTATATAATCCTTAAAAAATATTGTAATATTTGTTTCAACAGATGTTGAGAGCAGAAAAATTGTGTGCTTTCCATTTTATTTTAAATAATTGCTTAGTGTGTGGGCATGGTATGCGGCAGATAATAGAAATTTTTTTTATGTCTATAGATAGATAGGGTTTAAAAAAGAAATTCACCATATTCATTGTTATACAATCTTACATATGCATTTAGCATAATTACATGAAACATTTCCAGTATATGACCATATTACATTAGCAGGTTATTTTATTTATACACTGGACCCGTTGTTTAAAACATACCAAGGTTCTGCTGAAAGCATTGATCAATTAGTAAAAGCATCACAAACCTGCCAAGAATAGTGATCCTAGTAAAGTTAAATTCCTAAGTAAATTTGAGCTTACTTTATCTAACACATTTAAATAATAACATATAAAGTACTTTACATTTAAAAACATTCATAATGACTGATGATTATACATGGAAATAATGACAGTGACAAGAGCGGAGATTGCTAAATTATTTCACAATGACTGCAGTGAAGGACAATGCATGATCATGTCCCACATGAATAGGCTGAACAAGGCTTTCTGTACTTCTATTTATAGTTTGCACTTAAGTCAACATAACTCTGCCTTCAATTTCTCTTTTTTATACAGGATTTCAAAATAATTTGTAATTATGACCTTTCAAGTGCTCATTTGGTTATGTAATGGCTAACCATTGGATGCACAACTTGTTATCGATAAAGATGCCATTGAATCAGATAAGAAGCAGCACAGTGATTTTTCACCATATGACAGATAGCAGAATCTTTTCCTTTCTTTCATGTATTTATTGAGAGGCTGCATAGAGGTAGAACTGCAGAATATTTTCTATCAAGTCTCTCACTTCAAATTAGAAAACTAAATTTTGGGAGACTGATTCACAATTAAAAACTGTTATAATTTGATAATGCAGAAAGCTGTAACACACATATATAATAGATATCCTAATATACAGATGTGTTCCTGTCTTCTGCAAATAGATACCAGGCAAGTAAGCAGTCTGTTCCCTGTGAAATGGGCTTTCCAAGACGCCATATTATTTCAAAATAGCTTTTGATATTATTACCTTCAGATGTTGTTATGTTTTTAAATTGCATTATAATGCATTCACCATCAGCAATAAAACAAAGCAACTCATTACTGTAGCTAAAATCACACTAAGGACTGGATCCAGACTTACGAACTATTCAACTCACAAGTGGGCAAAACTATGTTGAATTGCAGGGAGAATACTTTGCATGTTGCACACAGATACCAGTGTTACTGTTACACTGTTATTAGACTTGGGTTAGGAAACATCATCCCTCAACTATAATACTGTTTGCAACTAATGACATTTTCCTTACTTGCAATTTAACATGGTTTTGCCCACTCATAACTTGTAAAGTACAAGTCTGGACCCAATCCTAAAGTTATATGTGTTATCGATATATATCCTTTACATATACTTTAAGCCTTATTGAAACCAATGAATAATCTCACTATTTAGCAATACGGTTGGACCAGCTAAAACCATGAAATAAAACCCTTTGATTAAATGATATTAACCTGACAGCCTTGCTTAGAGTGTCCAACAAGGATTGTAAAAGAAAAAAACAAACTATATTCTTAAGTCCATAAAACTTGGTATAATAAGGCATGCAAGCCTTTTACAGGCATATGCTGCTCTTACATTCTCGCATGACACCAGCAGTCCTGACATAATTATACTTATACTTCAAAAGAAACATAAGCTCTGCTAAAGGAAATGTGGAAACCCCTATTGCTGATGGCAGCACTTTTTCTGTATATTTCATTGCAGGGTGGAATCCTTAATATACACGACTTGGCTGCGTTTTGTATTTGGAGTTTTTTATTGCACACATATATATATATAGTCACACATTTCCTGTAGCTTGGGTTCTACTTGCTGCATCAGCATTTGGAGACCTTTGTGCGTGTTCATGTTCTGTTCTTCGTTATGTGTTTATCATAATAAAAAAGCATTTACAGAAAAGTTGACTTATTTGTAGATGACACTGGTATTTCATATGACTGGTCAATAAAGCGTACTGACCTAGCACTTTTTTCACCCTCACATTTCTTGCAATTGCTGGCTGCTTCATGTCCCTTTTGTTAACCAGTCTGACAAGCATTCCACAGAAAAGAACAGGTGGTCTATCTGTGAGCCAGAAAGTTAAAGCAATATTAGAGGATTCAGAGATTTAAACAGGGGTGAAGCAAGACTTAGAAGCCAGACAGAAAAAGTAGAATATGGTAGATGGATGATCTAAATGGACAGAAAGCAAGAATAGAGCGTATAGATTGTATCAATGAAAGATGGAATCGCTGAAATGAGGAGTGTGATGGTGCCTGAAAGCCATACCAACAATGGTTACTGAAATGTAACAAGACCTAGACCAAAATCAAAGTAATCTGTGCTTGAGATTGCAGATCAGTGATTCAAGTCCAGAGGAACCTCAGGAAAGTCTACAGCACTGTGAGGAAATAACTAGCTAAACCTATATGTATACCTCCAATCTCAGATATCTGCTGGAAAAGAAAGCATACAATACTATGTCGTGTGTCGCAACCTAAGCAAAATTAAGTTTCACAAAATTAGAACTTCATTAAAAAAAATGACATGTATATATGATAAAAGTAAAAAAAAAAACACAGTGTTGAGATATTTGTTTATTAGGGTAAGATGCTGGGTAACTATATACATAGGAGGATGTGTGCCAACATAACAAGACTTACTTTATATGCTTATATATGAATACCAGAAATATAAATATTACCAGAAATATATATANGGGGGGGAACCATCAAGAATGGGAACAAAAAAACGAAGAAACACCGGAGTGCTCTGCATGCAGCAATTACTGTAAAAGGTGTCCATTCACGGTTTGTTCCCGACGTACATAAAAAATACGGAATGTCGGTCTTTGCCATCCACGGCAAGACATAGGAATCAGAAATTTCGGATGATAAATTTGTCGCCACTGACTAGTGCAGTCACGAGAATCGGTAGTAACAAGTGACCATCCACTTTGTTGAGATATTCGTTCCTGTGAATGGCCACCTTAAAGCAGTACATTCATAATAGTAACTGTGGTCTGAGAACGTGCTGTGACAACAGACAGGTCTGCTGGAGGAACAAGGAAGAGTCTTAGGAAGAACTTAATAGTCCTGAAAGTAAAAAAGAAGAGCAGCCCAGGAGGTAAAACCAGGGAACATGAACTATTATATAAAAGCAAACAATGCAAGCCAAAAAGAGCATGTTATAGGAAAGGTAACATGGTAACGTGTAAACCTCTAATTCTAATACATGCTTATAAATGGGAAAAACTCTGGGTATAAAGACATGATTGGCGAATATTCCTAGGTCAATTCTTATACAGTACCTATCACGAAAACATTTACATTTCTAAAATCATTTTGGCTTATTTATCAGGAGAAGCCAGCTCACAGCAAGTCGCCGGCCATCAAGTAATTTACTACAATTGTTTCACGATTAGTATTATTGAAAGTCTTTTTTTTAAGTCTTCTAATTAATTCAGCAAATGAGTAAGGTCAGAATAGTCTTTACCCCTTGTTTCTAAGCAGACACTACATCATTTTCAACCAATTATCGTGACAATAACCAAGTCAATGACAGTTTGGTGCGATATTGTGTGTAAGTATCACGTTCACATTTTATTATTCCAAACCACATGACATGTTCTGAGAACAGAGTGTAACGAGATGGAAATGACAGATTACTGTGTGTGTGTGTGTGTGGCCTTGTGGCAGATGACAGGGGTGAGTGGTTGAATGTTTTGCTTTTCTATAATTCTATGTGTAAAGTTAATATCCATGTAGTATATTGATAACATAAATACAGATTTTATTGAAACAGATAAAAAGAACTTTGTAAAAAGTTTTAAATATCAATATTGGGGTTTTTCCTGAGTAAATGACCAAATATGTTGTATGTGTTGAAGCTGTGCTTTTATTTTTTTGAGTTATTGTTTGGAGTGAAAAAGGTGTGCTGCAATACACACGTGATTAAATGGGCTAGATGTGAGATATGGAAATAATAAGTGTGTGATTGGATACACAACCTGAGAAAATATCTAAAAACAAAAACAAATGAAAATGTGTTTATCTGTAATGATGAACTTCAGTATATCCTCTATATGTTCCAGTCAGACTACGAATGAATGAATGAATGAATGCATGCAAGAAGAAGTGTATTTAATCGCCATTTCCCAGCAGACCACAGGATAACAGTGAAAGATGTACAGCAGCAGCAGACAAAATACAGAAAAGGGGGATATAAACAAGCCGTCTTTATTATAGGATGGATCACATGCCTTATTTACACAAGCAGATACACATCTAATGTGTGTACAGAGATCATGCTACCTCTGTATCAGNAGACAAGCTTAGAACTATTGCCATTTTGTGCTTGTCAGATCCAAGCAAAGAACACAAAACAGCATAGTGAAATCACTGCAGGAACCCTTAAATGAATATATATTATAAGAATACCACCGCAATAACAAACAATAACATGATGTAAATGAGAGTAGGACATGATGTAGGTTATCAAACATATTACAGAGGAAAGTAACGAGAAACGCAATTTTTGTAATATCACAGTGAAGCATAATTCAGATACGTCTGGGAGGGACATTTATTAGCCCTTTGCTGACATATTGCTGCTATAGCTGGTTTAATAAAACTGATTATCTTATCTGCAACACAAATTCCATGACAGCCAACAAGTGATGAAGATATAAAACCAGAGATGTTGGCCTGAATTCCCAGCCATCCACATTATTCCAAAATAACCCTTATAAAAATTATTACTGAAAACAAAACAAGGCACAATACCAACAAATCTGTACTACAAATAACGTGCAGGAAATCATTTATAAAGACGACAATGGATCACCGGTGCACAATCCAGCAGCAGCTGTAGACTGATCAACTGCTGTGTGCATTAAAGAGTAGGTTGAGTAGGTTAATTGCATTAACCATCATATTGTAAAACTACCCCAATGTAGAAATAAAATACAATTATANAAATGAAGTGTGCACTATTATATCCTTACCACAAAAATGGTTGATCAATTATGTATAAATATAAAGCATCATAGTGTTAAACCCAATTAATGCATTTCATCCATTAAGCACAAGTATGCTTATGGCGGGCTACTCAATTGCCTGCACAGATGTAGAAACAGCATTGATAGCTTCATAGAAGAAGATCCCTATGAATACTCAACTAGAAGAAACTACCAACAGTTTAACACTGCAAAATCTATCCATCTATTATTGAAATATAAATATAATGCTTTTGAGAAGCACCTAAAGCTCCAGGGGTAGCAAACTGGTTTTCAATTAACTCGGCGCTAGCAAACAGTAGGGAGGAAACATTGATTTAATAGAGGTTTATATAGAAGTGTACTGGTTACAGCAAAGTGTTTATCATAAAGGATCAATAAGCTGTGACATATCTGTAGTCAGCTGAAATGTTTATGTCCGGTTGCTCCAATTTTTTATGTTTTTATTTGGTTTAATATTCTCTTACGGCTTAGTAAATAGATGATCTACATAGATAGATTAATATCAAAATAAAAACATTGATAATATAGGGAGAGAATTTGTATGCTTTTCAACATCTTCTGAATATTAATNTCATAGTATCAGCCTTTACTCATGAACACACTAACAATTTTTGTATGGATGCTACCTGCAGATTGTAAGACTCAAGCTGAACCAGTACTGATCTTCAAATGCAGAAGACAGTGGTCTGAGAAACAGGATTATTTTCCACCAGGGAAAGGTCCTGACACTAGTGCCACACACACGTCTCCTGATGGGGTCATTAAATCTACGTTTGCATGCACAAATCGGATGCACAGTATGCATGGTATTTAGTAAAGGTACTAAAGTTTCCAAATAAAATGGACACTGACACATTGTAAAAATGAGAAGTGGTTGGGGGGGGTGCAACATTTCAATCCAGCATAAAACAAAAAAANCAGCATGCCTCCTTTCCACGTGTGCTTGTTGGTCTAGATTAGTAGAGTAAAAGAGAAGACAAATGGATTGTGGCGTGCTGTACCACATGGACCCATTTCACTCGCTAGTGGACTCACTTTTCCATGCAATACCATGGGTCACAATGACGTGCTGTGTGAAAGTGCAAGTAGATAAAGTAGTAATGTTGCCCTAAAATAAGCAAATATTATAAACAGAACAGCTCCGTCATATTTCAGAAATCACAAGTAAGCTGTTATGTACACAAGTATTTGCATGACTTCATAAGTCTTCACAACGTTAAAAAAAAAAAAAATAGAGCAAACAAGGGGTATATGGGGAACTATTTCAATAAAGTATTTTCTTGTCTACACAAGATAGTTATAGGACTACACGTTTTTCGTGGAGAGCCAACACCACGATTCCTCAGTCTGTAGGACTGAGAACTCCAATACTTTGGATACCTTTGAAAACCTATATTGCTACATATAACATACTAAAGATACATAGGGTATAATAATATGATTTAGGGACACAAAAACAAAAAAAAATATCTAAACAGCAAGTTACATAGTAACCCACTTTGTGACAAAAAAAAAAATTATAATCTATAAACATGTGAATTAATACTGACCAGCAAGACAACCGCCCTAAACATAAGCATATATATACACATAACTCACATTATAAGCTGTGAATGTGTTCTGTAAAGTTGTGTTTATTGCACTGGTTAGAAAAAACTCAAAAACATGCCAAGCATCTGTAACAACGTTTATGCAAAGAGCCCCAAATATAGTAGTAATATGGCTAAGTTGTTCCTAATATACATGCTCCAGAATAATTTATTCCCCCATCAGTTTCTTTCAAGACAGAGTGGCTGAGCATGTTACAAACCTTATAACATGTTTATTTTACATGGACATGGAGTTCTCATTAAACCAAATGAAATATAAACGTAATTATATTTTTATAGACCCTTTTGGTTTATGTNTATTAAGAGAACAAAAGAAACCTTGGTAATTAATATTAATGCTGTTGCAGGTGGCTTCTTACCGGGATTTTGGCTATAGAAGGGACCTCCATTTATCTGGTTCTGAAGGGTTGGCTGGGAGGTCATGGATGGAGGACGCCGATATGGTAGAGAGCCTCCTATTGTTGGTGGAGTGTGTCGAGAAACTGGTCTGTTCATACTGTAGAATTGAGCAGGATTACCTAGATGACNGTACAAATGACACAGATTGAACAGACTAACAGAGACCACCTCAGTAGGTACAGGTAGCACCATTAGCACAGAAACAGAACAACGAACAATGACCACTTACAATGGGAAAGAACTATATTAAATCCAGGTAGGAAGAAAAACCAAACAGTCTGCTTAAACAGCTGAAAGCAAATGCACAACCATACATTTCTCGTAAGTCCATGTTTCCACAATCCGAGGCAGAAAGGCGGGAAAGGGAGTGCNTAATAACAAGGAACGACAATGTGGTATATGTTCCTGTGGTGTGTTGTTTAAGTTGCTTATGTTGTATTAAAGATGATGTTTGGAGATCAAATTTATTTGTTGCGCATAAAAAAGGTTAAAATATTAGCACACATGGGAAAGGTGCAAATGGACAAACATATGCTACTTTCATATTTATACACTGCANCCAGNTCTGCCTCAAACCCATTATNAACAACTATTTACAAGTCTGGAACTGGATTCTCATAGTCGGCCATTAATACTTTATAACTCAAATAACTATGAGAACTATAACAACCAGTCAGCAAGGATCACCTATGATGGATACAAGTACACAGAAGAACATAGGTAAACCACAGCCCGAGCTGCCAACAGAAATTCTGACCCCTGGGACATCAACATCCTGGGGGCTGCCTCGTATCATAACTGGAGGGGGGTTTTACATTGTTTTCACTCCATTGGGGGCATGACTCTGCCCCCTTTAATGTGTACCTAGACTTACAGAAACAAAAGTGTGTGTGTGTACCTNTCATAGTAGGATATATCATAAATCCTTAAGGAATGCTTGAGCAGAGACCAGTGGCNAGCTACAAGCTGCTGGTTCTCCTTACCCATCAGATAACTCTCAGTAAAGAGTTATTTAAGAAAAAAAAAAAAAACATCAATCTAATTTATGGGCACCTGGCAGACCTGGGCCCAGGAAAACAATATTTTCCCCCTCACAACGGCTCTGACCACAGCGCCTGTCTGAATTGATCTGTAACAAACACACTGGTTTTCATAACATAAAAATGATTTAATTATAAAAAAAAAATGTATGAGGGCGTAAATCAGTAATAAAATGGAGTTGGGATTTCTTAAGACAATGCCATAAAAAGATCTGGAGATTATATTAGGATTGGATGGCCTTCCCAAGGCTTCATCTCTGACCTTGCGAGGTGGCATCATAAGAAACATGAGACAAGACAACCCAAATCACTAACTTGTTTTGCTAACGTGTAAGTTACTGTGCAAGTCCTCATAGTTGTTAATCATGCAAATGTGCATTCTCTGACATTTTGACAGATATTAGACACAATGAGCTCAGCTACAGCACAGCGTTAGAATCATGCACACACTCACCTGTAGGAGGAGTAGAGGAAACGGCAGGGGGAGTTGGAGAGGTGAAACCATCAGCAGGGCAAGGCTGGGCTCCTGCAGCAGCATCTGGGGTAGTTGAGGAGGAAGGGGTAGTAGCAGGTGCAAGAGGGGCAGGGGCAGGTGTGGAGGTAACAGGAATGGGAGGAGTGCTAGCTGAGCCAGCAGGGGCTATGTGGAAAGAGGAATGTGAAGTTAATATAGAAAGCATGTTAGATGGGGATTAGAAATGCTTTCATGAGTGTTAGGAATTTAGTCAAGAAAATTAGGAGCTGCCAGCATTCATCACCAGTGACTGACACAACTTCATGCAAGGAAAAGGTTTCAAAGACTGGATGTTGAAATTGCCATACAACCTTATATTTCTGTATGATCTAAGCTATGTGTACCCAAGTAAAAGTAAATCACAAACTTCTGTACGTAATAGTACGTCTAAAAAAATTATATTTATACATAAGAAAGATATAATAATAAAGGAGGATAATCTCATATTTGAAACAAAAGCAGAATGTTAATCCCTGCAGCACATAAATTTGCTGTTGTCATGAAGATTTATATGTTATAATAATAATAATATACAAACTGAAACTTATACTGATTTCTAACTAAATTATAATTATATTTCACTTTATTTTAGAAGAACATGTATGTTTATTAATGTATCCCAATAAAAAAATACTGATCAAAAATCGTAAGATCGCTCTGTTGATGTGAATTGAGGGATTTAGCATTGCTCCATCACAAAAGCAACTAAAACTGGCAGGTGCCCAAGATCTCAAGGAGGACATTCACATGTGGCACATTACATCATTTAGCAGATTTAGGAGTGTCTAAATGTCACAGCACAACAAAAATACAAAATACAAAAAATGTAAAAATAAATAAATAAAAATACAATATACATGTGTCAGTATTATGCGTTAACTTCTTATTAAACATAGCTTTAGGCTTGTGTAGATTGTATAGATAATGTTTTGTTTTTTTACCATTCAATCCTGCACTGATTTTTAGAGCTTTTTATAGACCATTTTCCAGCAAACTTACCTGGAAAGACACTTGGAGGAGATGGTGTGGGGACAGCAATTGGAACGCCCACACTACCACTTCCACTGTTCTCCCGACTGCTGCTTCGACTACTGGGGTGACTGCTGCCACTACTGCCACTGCTACTACAAAGAGCAATTGAGAAATCAACACATGCATGCCTCTATACAATGAAAGTCAGAGCAAAACAAAAACACAGAAAATTCCATATAACAAAAAATAAAACGGAACCAAGTCACAATAAGACATAACATTTGTTCCTTTATACTAGTCATTATACTTGAAATAGTTACACAGTGAATTAAACAGGTCACTTCCATATAAATCCAAATAATTTAGAAAACTAAGCGTTTAAATAGTGAAAGTGAACTACTAACAAATACACAGACTGGCTGATTTCATAGNACAAAGCTGCACTCGGGAAATAATAGTAGTCTTCATAAGGGGCCCAGCAGAGATTTGTCATATCCCCAAAAAATTAAACAATTACCATAACATGGCAAAGAAAAGAGACACAGGTAATCATGAACGCAAATAATAAACCTCCATGTGTTTCAGTCAGGAGCTTTGATCATGAAACCTGTCAACTCAAATCTCTAGTCAGTCATAAGACAAATAGGGTTAAGTTGATGCTTTTAGCATGAAAACAAAATGATTTAGAATAGGTTTAATCAAAACAGTGTCGTAAAATGTGTGTACAATTATTGAATTTTAACACATACAAATGGCAGACGAAGGAGATGTATATACAAATTCTGCATTGCTGCTAGAAAACAATAGTGTCCAATGTTTACAGAAGATATTCAGTGCCTTTCATGTCTTNTCCGAGACAGTCCTCAAATTAACTAACTTGAACAAAGTACAGTGTTTAGCGAACACGTACAAAAGAAAAAAATGGAACGCAGACACACCTCTGTACAGGTAAGTAAACAAGGGACATTGGAAAGGGCTGGAATTACATGATTTGTAAACAAGACACATAAAAAAACTAAAAGGAACATACCTAGATATATGAAAATCATAAAACACCTCTTTAAGCACAGGCAGTAGCCCAATACTTCGGGATGCTCTGTAGTAGTGAAGGAGTTTGAGAGTAACAGATGCGCATAGTGTGGATAAATATCATCCAATGTCCGCCACAGGTGGTAAGGCAAATATACATACGTACCGAGATGCTGGCTGTTTCATTAAAGGCCACATGTCAATTTCACAGCCTCTTAAGAATATACAGAACATTGCTATGTTCTGTCTAACTAGAGTCACGGGGTACAGTACAGAAGCAAAAATGTGAATGGCTTCAAAATTCTAAATATATCCAGCCAAAATAAATAAAAAATAAATAAGATGTGTTGCAGTCTAGCTGTTGAATTTTTTAATTTTACATTCTTTATTTTGTTGTTCCAGGAATGTGTCATCATTTGGCGCATTTGCTGACATAGCTTACATATACCTGTATGTGCGGTTCCTCTGGTTGAATGAAGCTGTTCTAACAGGGCTCTGTTGCTGTGAGGGAGCCGTGTTACGTGTGGGGCTGGGTACATAGTCATTTGGTACGACAGGGGGGCGCACAGGCTCCAGTGTGCGATAGGGTGAGTGTCGCCTTCAAGAAAAAAATAAATAAATAGAAAATAAACTTCCAAACAGCATCCCGAAAACTTGGGAGAATAGGATCAAATCTTAACCCTCAGACCCCAGTCTTCTTCATTATGTGCGGGGCGTAATGGGAATTCAGTCAATGTTTATTTGAGACGTGGAGAGGCACAACTGAAGAAATATACCTATATTATATATGTAGGATTAATGGGAACCTTGGCAATATACTATAATTTGATGAACCGCTTCACTGCTACACAACTTGCAGCGCATTGCTGCACAACATGTTGTTATTTTATTCACAATAAAAATAACCCAAAAAAACAAAAAAAACGTAAATAGAGGAGCACTTTAAAGAAACAAATCTGCCATGGAGGCAGGGAAGAGGGTGATGGAGACAACAATGACCGAGTAGACTAGTTGCCAACTAAAACAGTACAAACAGTACAAACATTACACTGTGGACTTTGGGAAGTAGAATAAACCATTAAGAGACATTACATTTTATGCCACAGGACTGTGAANGTCATATGTATTTATGAACCTAGTGCTATCCTGTCCTGTTCCTGAACGTCTATACTACATTGTGTGATATCGGTTATGTTCTTATAGGTTCTTGTATGTTTCAGTCACTTCGATTTGAGACATTACAATGGCACCATACTCAAATATATGAATGCAACATGTAAACATTCAAGCTTTAAACCAAGAACATATTGATATCCCCACTTCTGCAGTGGATAATGAGAAATATGTAGGTATGCTTTGTAGTGTGACAGGGCTAAAAAGTCAACAATTGTCAACATGTATCTGAAGGCACGCTGGTCAAGTACATTCATTTTCCACTAATATTGTAACAAGATAGTTACCCAAGTGTTCCTTTGCCAGTCATTGGTGGACTAGGAGGTTTCTGAGTAGGTGGGGTGGTACGGGGCAAACCNCCCATCTTCATATTCTGTGTACTGACCTGCATTAAGTAAAAAGGTCATTGCAATATAATACAATATAACAGCATTTTGAGAGTCTAAAATGGCAACACACANACATCCATATATGGGGATAAAAGGGAATTACAGAAACTGTGACAAAAAGGAGGAACAAATGAGATATTCATGCANTTTTCTTTGTAAATGAAGAGAAAANTTAGAGATTGGACTGAAAGGACATTCCAGTAACATTTTAAATATTTATAGAGTCTATTAATAAAACCGAATATAACNTATTATATGGTTTTATGTCAACTGGTCCCAATCCAGGTAGTTAATTTCCTGAATACTTGATTAAAATTCAAGTAATGCAACAAATCCAATCATAAAAAAACTAAAGATAATAGAAATAGAAAACAATGACAAAATTAGTTACAGCAAGCATTGACCAATAAATGAATATTGAGAGCTACACTGATATCATCTAGATATNTTATGTAAATAAATCAACTGTGCANGCTTCCAACATTTTGTGCGGAGTCAATCAGCGTATCTGATTAAACAAAGGCCCACATTACTACGACGGGAGAGGTAAGTGGCACCCAGTGCGTGACTTTTTCCCATGCGTGGCCAGCTTGATATAGTAAAGTATTGAAATCCGGATTGGCACCAAGATTAAGTTGCCGGTAATCTTAGTAGGTTATGTTTTTAATTGGAGTCCTTTAAGTTCAATTCTAAGTTAAATACATTTAACTTAGAATAAATAAACCAAACAAATAAAACACAGTAAACACAAAACACCATAATAGAAATGTATAAATAAAGCAACATATCAAGTGGTATTATCTTCTACAGGCAGTTTGCTCAAGTAACGCAAAATAGTTAAGTAAAATAAAATAGGAGTAGGTTCCTGCAAAAGCTATAGTTCTTGAA
>JABWIB010004058.1:23307-33828 GCA_016617825.1 Platyplectrum ornatum
TCACTATTTATTGTGAATAGTTGTAAATAGGAGAAGCAGTAACTTCATTATCTGTATAGAAATAGGACACAATGTGTGATTTCTATCATCATAACACAATGCCTTCTTCACCAATGAGCATCAGGGAGATTATCCAGCACTTCAGGGAGTCAGGGAGATCACCCACTTTTCAGGGAGTCTCCCTGATATTCCGGGAGAGTTGGCAACCATGGTATATATAGGCCTTAATGTTATCAAGTTCCTCCCATAGTAACAACCAGGGTTTCAGGCAATGATTTCTATTATATCGATGCCTTAAGCTCCGTTCTGGGAGAGAGAGATGACTGGAATTTATTAGTCTCCTGGAGAGTTGGCCACCCTGATTTAAGTCCAAATCTGGAGATACGTGGTCAGATCCAGACAGGGCTACCACCAGGATCACCAGGCCCGGGACTCACAAAGTCATGGGCGCCAGGTGCTCTGTACTGGAGTGCCAACTTAGAGAGTTCAGGCAGGCTGCCGCCAGCGGCTGGCATGCCAGTACAGGGTGCCGGGCCACTGCCGGGGGTTGGGGGGATGGCCGGGCCTGGGACTGTAGGACCGGTTGTCCCCCCCTGATGGCGGCCCTGGATCCAGATTTATGCCACTGTGCATACAGGGTTACGATTTCTTCCTTAAACCTTCTGTGTTGTCCACGAGCTTAGCAGGCCCTCACTGGACTATTTGACTACTGTAGCCTATGTACATAAATGAATCCAGGGCTAACTTGAACAATTGCTGATCTAACCATTTCTTTACCAGCTACACAGAATGGTGATGACCTGAGCCATACCCCCCAACTGTTCCGATTTCAGCGAGCCCGGGGCATGCGCAGAGTCTGGCCAAGGTGGGACTTTTTCTGCTGCCAATATGTTTGGTGATATGGACCTCCAAAACACCATAACCACGGACCAGACCCAGATTTCTGCAATTTAGCATTTTGCATTCGCTCGCTTGATGATTACATCATGGAACTGAATCTGCCAGACGGGGACAGGGTGGCAATATAGTGCAAATTCAAGAGGTGGTATGATAATTGGACAGTAAGTGGTGGAGTTCAACCTTCACATGCCATGCCGCTACATCGTCTTTTCAGTTGAGGATATTGTGGATGAACTATTTCACCAGTAATGGTATGGATGTGTTGCTTTGTGTGACTAGTTAATTACTAGCTAATTGGCAAAGTCAATATCATTAAATATATATATATATATATATATATATATATATATTTATTTATTTTTTAAATAAAAAAATAGGGAAGGGAGGCCCAGTTGAAAGTTCTGCTATGGGGCCCAGTCTTTTGTAGTTACACCCCTGGGCAAAACCATGATGAATTGCAGGGGGGCAACATGAATTATAGTGTTTGCATGCAGGGAGAATACTTTATTTTAGCATTTTGCACATAGATACTGTAATTCATGACCATACATCCCTAGTAAACTGCTAAGGACTGGGAATAATGCTCTCTGAGTATAACTTTGATATTTTTGCCACTCAATACCAGTTAGCTGCATATGGTATGCTGTTCAGATCTACTGCAGAAGAATAACATACATGTCCACAGTCTCGGTTACCTGACCATGTATTTATTTTTACATTTAAAGTCTGGATCAGTTACAGTGGCCTCTTTACCTCACCTTTGAGTTTAAATATAGCTGACCTTAGCAGCTACTGTATACATAACATGGAACATGCATGCTATGCAACTGTCAATGTGGTTAGCGGTCGCACTACATACCACAAACACACACCACAAAATATTACGGTGTTTGTAAAATGGCATGATAATCGCGCACCCCACATACTCCACATCCCCTCATCATTAGTACAATAGTATAATGAAAGGGAAAAGTAAGTATTGACTTTTTTGCTACTGCCTCATGGAATGTCATGTCACTTCATTGAGTGAGGAAGGTTTACTTACTATAAGTGCAGTAGGCCATATCAACCAATCATAATGCAATTAGATTTGCTAAATCTAGTGCAAGTTAGACTACGGAAAATACCCAGACGAGTTGGGTATACTCATTGTCCAGATTTGCACATTGGAAGAGTTTCCATTGTTGGGGTGGGATAAATGCAGGAACATGAAGATAAATTCTGGGCCTGGTAAACCAGCTTCCTGGGGGCCCCTCATATATAATAAGTATAAATTGTTCATTATGCCATTAGTGTACGTGTTTTCACATCATGTGTGAGTGAGTGTGAACCTCTCAAGGGAAGGAATGTGTTCGAGCAGGATACATCACAAATGCTGTAGCTTGAGCAGCGCCCATTGATAGGCTGCATGTTCTCCTTACCCATAAGAGCAGCTCTCAGTAAAGAGTTTAAAAAAGGGAAAAGTAAAACAGCAACATCAATCTCAACTACGGGCCCCCTGGCAGCCCCGGGCCCAGGTAAATAGTATTGGCTCTCTGTGGTCCTAGCGGGACAGCTTGTATAATGCATTTATTAAAGGTGGGATGTGGTTATCATACAGTGAGCATTTAAATCATACAGTTATGGCTTTTCAGGATGCATTGTCCATTTCAAAATTTTAAGATGGGTAAATATCTCTATTTCGCCATCTTACCCATTCATTAACCCAACATCATACTTTCTCAACCCCCTAGAGACAGATGAGACCCAACAGGAGACATAGCTGATCAAGGTTTGTAACACTATGTGTGGAGAGGGATGGGGCATAGAGGGCGGGTTAGATTGAAGCTACAATAAGGGGATGGAGCATAGAAGGGGAGGGTTAGAGTTAGGTTGCAAGGAGGGGATGGAACATATAAAAGGTAGAGGTGAGTTTAGGCTATACAGAGGGAATGATTTGTAGAGAGGGACGGATAGGGTAATGCTACAGGGAGGAGATCGATGATAGCAGGTGAAGGTTAAGGTTAGCCTGCAGTGAAGGAAAGTAGGTAAAGATTAGGTTCAGGAATTGGATGGATCATAGAAGGGGAAGTTTAGGGTTAGGCTGCTGGGAGGGGATGTATGATAGACGGGGAGGGTTAGGGTTAGGCTGCTGGGAGGAGATACGTCATAGAAGAGGAAGGTTAGTGTTATGTTTCTTTTAGGGGATGCATGATAGAAAAGGAAGGTTAGGGTTACTCTGCAGGGAGTGTTAAGATGATGATTAAGGTTTGAAAAAAATATATATAACTATCAACACTGGGGATCTCTTAGTTCAGCAACTCCTCTGCATTGCCAAATCTTCTTAAATCAGCAAACAAAATCCCGAAGCCCTTACATATGACCCTCATTGCTGCACCGGCCCCATTTTCCATGAGGCCGGTGCATAACCATTAAGGTACAGTAGGGTCCTGGTGACACCAAAGCATCATCATTACTTTGTCTCACTTCCCATTATGTAATGTCCTTTTGTACAACTTTCCACAGAATGAGGGGCTTAAATAATGCAGATGGCCCCCTTTATAGTGTAACTATATGTGCTACAAAATATATTGACAAAAATATTATTAAACAAAGGAATTTCAAACTCTGTTGTTGCTGCTATGTTACAGTCTACTGTACCTTTAATTGCTATCATCTACATCAAACACTGACAGAATCCTTTACAGGTCCCAGTGGCATCTGCATCTAAATAAGTGCTCACTATGCAAATCGTTATGTAACAGATCATAAGCTTCTGTTCTTATAAGAATACAGACTGCAAACACATCTCTACCTGAGAGCGGGGAATGATCACACTGGAGATCTATTAATACTGTGAAGACAAGTATATTAAGATCAGGGGGAACGGGAGATGAATGGAATGACAGAATGACAGGCTACGTGTCAGTGTTGCACAGCATTTATCATAGCGATTAGAAATAGGTTCAGTCAGGATCAGAGTGGGCGACCTGTGTTGTGTGGAGTGGTAAAATTACGTGTGGGCCCATTCATCACCCTTTATCCAGCTTTATCACACATAGCGCACAGCACTGGTGTCAGTGACTATCTGCAGCCGCTATTCAGTGCTATGGAGGAGGACGTCAGTCACTGACATTCACCCACATGGACTTTATTGGGACGCCTGAAGATCAGTTGGATGTGTGCTTCAGATGGAGGCCTGCGGCCGTTCCATAATCTGAGCCCGGGTACTTGAGTGAGGAAATAGAACTTATTGAGTGCACTCTGCACCTTCTCCTCCTTCACTGGCAGTGACGATAATGCCAGCTACTGGTTAAGCACATCCTGTGTGGAGTCATATCTACACCCTCATCTGCTGTCACCACAAGACTCATTTCATGCCAACACTTATTTCATGGAATCATATAAGTTGTGAGTAAGTCAATAGTGCGTAAAGTCTGGATCTCGTCCACTGTTGCCAGAGGCATTGAACTATGGACTTCAGTGCAGGGTGAGATTCTCTTCCAGACTGTTGCTGTCATTGTCACCTATGTCACACAGATGTCTCCTGCATGTATGATCTGTGGTGCTGTCACTTACCTCAATAAAAGGATTTACCTTGACTGTATATAAGACATGTCTGTGATTTACATGAAATATTTTAGAATAATACTTTTCAGTTAAAGATGTAATATGCTTAAGGAGAATTATACTTGACAGTATATATAGTGCTGATGTGGGTGAGAGCACACTGGTCTTATAGTATAAAAAGGTGAATTCAAGTTACTATTACAATGTAATAAAGATATAATATTATAGAACCAACCCAAACTTTAGGTACTATTGACTAGCGCACAACTTACGAAAGAGTGGGCAAAACCATATTGAATTGCAGGGGAGTAAAATATCATTAGTTGAAAACAGTGTTAGAGAAAAATCAAAAATAAAGTATTCTCCCTGCATGCAAACACTAACATTCATTTTACCCCCCCTGCAATTCATCATGGTTTTACCCACTCGCGAGGAAGTCATGAGTAAGTCAATAGTGTTAAAGTCTGAATCTGGTTCATAGAGTGTAAGCATGCGGCCTCTTCCCCCAACCATTCTGTCTTTTACCACCAAGTCATGTCTTAATGTTTATTGAATTTCTAAAGCGCTACGTAATCTGATTGCAAGATGCAGGGGGGGAGGGGGGGTTCTGATCCAAGATATTGTCCAGTTCTGATAAACCTGAGTCAGTGTCAGAGTTGCCTCCATTGCACAAGCTCTTCCTTGCATGGTGTATAATATATTTATGTCTTTCTGGACATATGGCCTCCCTACTAGTTGTCTGTGTCAGTCATTGTGTAATACCATGTGGATTCCTCAGTCAGTTAGTAATAGGGGTATGTAAGATGAAATTATAACCACACATCAGTAAAATATGTAATACAACTCATTCTATTAGTCATGATACAAAAAGATCGTTCTCAGAGCTAGTCTGGAGTTAGACATATTTAGATATAATATAAATGAGACAAATCCTGTTAATAGAGACCATGTGTGGTCACATGTATGGTTTTATAGGGTCATTGCCGTAAGAGGGAGCATTGAGAAAGAAATTGTCTGACTCAGCGGAGTCACCGAATAATCCCCAGCACCAACAGGTCAGATTTTCCCCAACTCTTTTCCCTATGGCCTAACTATAACCTTCCCCTTATGCAAGCTATTCCCTATGAGCAGCCTAAAGCTAACCCTCCCCTTCTCTGATCCATTCCCTTCCCTACACCCTAAATCGTTGGGTTGTGTTTTTATTTCTAACATGCAACTTTCACAACCTAAAATGCATCTGATTATTCACACATTACCTGTCCACAAAAGAGTAAGTAAGTTATTCATAGGCATTTTACACTGTGCCTTATATTCATTTGTTGCTTAGTCTACTGTATATCATTTTGCAGTTTGACATTATGTTTCACATTAGTCTTTATGTTGCTTTAATCCAGAGTTCTCTTCCAAGTCTCAATGTCTCATTTTACGATCCTGGATGTGGAAAGTTCAGTCTTAAAACCGGAGAGCAAGAAGCTACATCCACATTAAATACAAGTTTTATGTTAAGTTAGATGCGTATGATATTCCCACTGCAAGAGTTACACTGACTTCTGCTACTGACTTTGAACCAGACATAAACACGATCATGAAGGAGACAGGGTCAGGGAGGAGGCGGAATATATTACATCGGCTATAATCTAGTCTGGTGGCATTAAAGTTCTCTTTGAAGTGGGTAAGAGCATTGTGACGTACAGAGGTGAATGCATGTGGGGGAAGACATTAGATAGAAACTAACATTGACCTCAGTTGTCACTGTGTGACCAAGGTCTCAATGGTCTCTTTGGACCCCCCCTTGGCCCCAAAACTGAACTGGGTCAATGAGTAGACTTGAGTGAATGGAACTTAAGTCAGGATTTGCCTCAGGCATAATGACAGCTATCTATAGGTACTGATAATGATTTTCTTTTGCCTAAATCTAGATGTTCTGTAACTGTTAACTGTAACTGTAACTAGAACCTTCTACTTTGTAAGGGGTGTAAAAAGTGAGCAATAAGGTCTGGCTTATATTTTATCTGTTATGCATATGCCTGACTTGAGTATAAGCCTAGTATATTAGTAAAGCTGACTTAAGGCAGTCCAAGACATTATTTAAACCCGCATTTTGGGATACCCACAGAAAGTCCTCGCAACTCTGCCCTTTCTCCCCCTTTAGTTATGCGCCCGATTGTGGGATTTACGACTACACTTTCTCAGGTCCTCTATGTACCACCCAATGGTAAAACAACTCTCTACATGTCCATAACAGTAGCCTTCCCTGGCTGGCAGGTGCCGTCCATAACATATTCGAAAGGTGAAAATGCTGAACCTAGATATCTCTGCACTAGAGGCTGGAGCCGATTTACTGATCAAATAGAAACCAAACTATAGAGAATAAGTCATCACATCTGATTATTGCCAACATATCTCTGCCAACACTACACAGAAGGAACCTGGATCATAGTAAAACACAATTCTTTACTCCAAAAGTCACGTAACCCCCATATACTTTCATTACTTGTACTACTTACAGTAGCCACAACGCGTTCCACCCTCAAAGACAAATCCATTGGCCACAGCCCCATATCGCCGCAGGTCCGTCAACTTCCATTGTCCAATAACCACAGGAGGAAGATCTCTTGCGAGGACTAAGATGTCGTTGCACAAGTGCAGCGTGGCCGGTCCACATTCCAGCTTGGTGCCGGGTAACACTCCAACGTGGAATCTGTGAACTGAGAGAAGAAGACAAAAGTTCTGAGGTCCGTCCGAGCATTGATTGTATGGTAATTGCTCCCATCAGGTGAGCAGCCTTCATCTTAGGGCGGCCGATACTGGGGCAGAGTTCAGGAAGATCAGGAGTAAATTTATTTATTTAGTTTTAAATGTCCGATTTACAAAATAATATTTAATGGAATGCAGAGGAAAATCTTATTTAAAGTTTATCTTAGTTTAGATCGGATATGGTTTTGCCCTCGCTACCCGTTATTCCTGATGCTGTAGATCCATCATATATGTAAATACTATGGACAATGCATAGCCACAAGCATTAGTGGCTTCCATCTTATGTGATCAACATATATTTATGCCAGAGTTTAGACTCTGATTTTAATGTCATTTATGTAAATTTTACCCATAATTCATTCCGCATGTTTAATCACTTTTCCATGGTCAAACTAAATGTGCCGACCTGATAATCTATAAACCACAGAAACAGAATTTTAAATACCAAAATGTCAGATTAAAAGCAAGTGATAAAAAAATATATAGTCCCTAATTATCATAATGATTGCTGTGCCTAATTACTGACATCTACCGTAGTTGATCAAAGTTCATTCGGCTGTTTTTAATAGGATGAAAATGACACCCGGTGAAAATGTAAATTTTGAAAACACTTCAAATAATTTGTAGATCGACTCTTCTTCTTCTTTCGACTTGCCATTAGTATCGCACCATACATGACATGGAAGTCCAGATCTGGGCATAACTTTACTAAGCAGGGACATGGTTGGGAGATTGAAAAGTGAGTGCGGCACCGTTTTAGCTGGTACACAATGAATGGTACTCTACCCATCAACCAGTACAGTACAGTTGAGGATATAAACTGGGCCACCATTAGAAAAAGAAGGGCCCGGGGGTTGCTAAAATTTGTGGGGCCAATATGACGTCATGATATCTGGCTGGGGAATACACACTGTGGAAGCTGAATTCCCTCTGCTGCCACCAGTGACAATAGTGATTCATGCCGCTAGTGCCCGGCCCCTGCACTATCTGGGCCCGGGACAGTAGTCCTAGCTGTCCCCATCTGATGGCATCCCTGGGTAGGAATAATATCTTTAATATTCAATTAGATATTAATTAAATATCTTTAATCAATTAATTATGTTTTAGCGTTGGACCAGGGCTGGAAGTGGGGGTGTATACGGGGGGTATGCCATACTGCCACTTCTCCCACTGATGTAATTGAAATACTTTAAATCTCCATTGACTTTTATTGTGTTAGAAGTGGTGGTATGGAAACATAGAAAGTAATAGAAGTGAATGGAGATTGATCATTTTTCTATTAAATCAGTAGAAGTGTTGGTATGGCATATGGGCGAATCAATATAGGTGATATGGGCCATATGGGCGAATCGATATGGGCGAATCAATATGGGCGATATGGGCGAATCAATATGGGCGATATGGGCGAATCGATATGGGCGAATCAATATGGGCAAATCGATATGGGCGATATGGGTGAATCAATATGGGCGATATGGGCAAATCAATATGGGCGAATCACCGGTGGGACCCAGTCTGTTGGGAGGTATAAATTCGGGCATGTGTCTTCCACCATGTAGAAATTCCCAGCATGGTATAGGAAATAAATGTTTTACCTTCTCCTAAACTGTATCGTATCCGTACATCCCAAGCATTCATAATCTCTCTGTTGTCAAATCCCAGCATAACGACTTGCGAGAAACAGATAATGGCCAGAGACTGGCTCATGCCCTCATATGAGAGTCCGGCATCCAGGCCACAAATGTCCTCCAGCGTGATGCTACTCTTCTCCTTGTGTCCCTTCGTCCTGTCTGACTTGTCTTTATACACCAGCATCAGCAAGCAATCTGCAATAGAGAAGCGCCATGTTATAGACTGGCCTGGACAGGAATATAACATAATAATAACGCAGTGCCTCCTAATGAAGTGTTATCTTTCCTGACAGCTCCTTTATGATTTCCATAGGAGGCGCAGCGATGTAAACGATATTCTCTTCTCACATTCTGTGTTACGCTAATAAAACCAATGCGACAATATCATGTTATGGATATTATTTTTATCCATTCTCTATTTAAACATACTCGCCTTGTTCACAGCCAGTGTACACGATGTTATCGCATACGCCAGACATCTGTTTTCCTTCTGGTGTGACTTACAGTCATATAAATGAAGATATTTTTGTTTGAATATCACGTAAAGCCCATTCACTCTTGGTGGCGAGGATAGGCTATAGCTGGGATCATTACCAAGATGTTTCACCAAGAGTCATTTATAAAGGGTCAGAAATTTCACCTTAAAGCTGCATCTCATTTTATTTTTATATAGCTAGTAATATGTTTACCTCCTACTACAATTACATATTTCCTTTTTAAAATCTCTCACAAAATTTCACAATCCTAGGTTCCCAGTGTGTAAGCTGCAGGTGGGTGTTTGTTAGCCTGGGGTGAAGTGACCTGAATAAATCCTTCCAAATCCAATCAACCTTATGTGGCTCTACCCCATTCACACTGCACCAAAAACCTGGGTCATTGCCAGGGCATGCTCAGACCGGGACATGGCTCAGTGTCTTTTGACCCCGACAGGGTAATTCCCGTGTCTTCAGGTAGCTGGCAGTGTGAACTGCATGAGCCAAGCAGTTCAATTTAAACCTGGGCCTAAATTTACTAAGCTGTAGGGTTGGAAAAGTGGGGATGTTGCACATAGCAACCAATCAGATTCAAGCTCACATTCTCCAGGAATTAAAATGAAACTGAGAGCTTAAATACGATTGGTTGCTATGGGCAACATCCCCACATTTTTCATTCCGCAGTGTAGTAAATTGAGGCCCCTGACTTACAATGATACTGGGACTAAGCTGTGATGGGAGGGAACTCACCTCTCATACAGAAAATCAGTATAGACAGAGCTGTGCCATTCCAGGTATAGAGGTCTGTGAATAAGGTGTATAATGAGAATGAACTGTAAGGGAATGCTGGCAGCTTTCAGTGTTTCATAGTCATCAAAACATTGATAAAATGCTGAAATTGATCACATGGGAATTTCTGGAATTTGTTACATGGTTCATATTTCAATCACTCAGACGAGCCTCAATGTCATTCTATTGTCCAGCAGCGGCAAGAATACATTGTGCAAGTCAACCTTACTACCACATTGTAGATAGATAGATAGATAGATAGATAGATAGATAGATAGATAGATAGATAGATAGATAGATAGATATGAGATAGATATGAGATATATATGAGATAGATAGATAGATAGATAGATAGATAGATAGATAGATAGATAGATAGATAGATATGAGATAGATAGATAGATAGATAGATAGATAGATAG
>JABWIB010004060.1:0-13485 GCA_016617825.1 Platyplectrum ornatum
TGAGAGTTATATAGAGGAAGGAGCAGGGTCTCCAGCAGTACAGAGTAGTGATGTGAGGAGAATGGAGACAACAGGAAGACACAGACTGAGAGTTATATAGTGGAAGGAGCAGGGTCTCCAGCAGTACAGAGTAGTGATGTGAGGAAAGGAGACAGCAGGAAGACACAGACTGAGAGTTATATAGAGGAAGGAGCAGGGTCTCCAGCAGTACAGAGTAGTGATGTGTTAGCAGGAAGCAGTAAATGAAGGCTGCATATGTTTCAGACTAAAGAGAAATGTATGTTTGATTTTCTTATAAATGACAACTAAGCTGTTCATGACTATGAACCAGGAAATGATATGTCAATGAGAGAGATGAGCAGTATAAATATAAAGAATATTATATGTTCCCGAGTCTCATAATCCTTAGTATCTCTGAACGATCCAATCGCTGTTGTCTTTATGGAATGCTAATAATGGCTATGCTGGATCACGACTCAGTAATAGGTTTCAGCAGCTGATGCAGTGGTGGGTGTGATGTGATATCTGGGTTACTGTGACACACTTATCTAAAAGCAGAAAACTTCATTATTGTGCCAGAGAATATATATGTGGTGTCTATAGGGAAATGTGTAACTGTACTGGTGGGGAATCTATGTGGATCATATTAACCATTGTATGTTTCTCATTTACTCATTCAACCTATTCTTCATTTTAGACATCTATTCCTCATATCTGTCCATATTATCTGTATCATTTCTTCCTTCATTCACCTCAGTCACTTATTCCCTGTATCATTCCTTCTTTCATTTGTCTTATTCAATTAGTCCCTTTATCATTCCTACTATCCCTTATCATTCTCTTATCCCATATGTTATACGTTTTGTTACTTATCTCAGTCATCCAACTCCTATATCTTTCCTACTGTCACTCATTTCAATTCATCATTTCATTCTTTTACTCATTCATCTCCTTATTCACTACATTATCTGTAATTCACCTTATTCCCTGAATAATTCCTTCAGCCAGCTATCATACATATTTACAATCTATCCATGAATTGTCTCTTTTATTTAACTGTATCTTACTTCTGTTACTCACTCGTCACATATCTCTGGTATCATGCATTCTTTTATTTATCTACGTCACATATTCCTTGTATTATTCATTCTGTCATTCATGTCTGCTGCATACCCCATGTATGATCAATTCTTTCATTCATCTAAGTGACCGGTATCATTCCTTCTGTAATTCTTTCTGCCATATATCACCTGTACCATTCCTTTTGTAATTCTTCCGTGTCACATACACCATGGGGTATATTTACTAAGCGGTGAGATTGCAGTGACATTGAAAAGTGGGGATGTTGCCCATAGCAACCAATCAGATTCGAGTTCACATTCTCCAGTGGGTAAAACGAAACTGAGAGCTTGAATCTGATTGGTTGCTATGGGCAACATCCCCACTTTCCAATCTCACTGCAATCTCGCCGCTTAGTAAATATGCCCCCATGTATCAACCATACTTTTATTTATCTAAGTCATTTATTTCTTGTACTGTTATCCATTCATTCCCCCATATTTGATTTCTGTCACTTGGTTTCCTAGTTCCCCATTTCATTCCTTCTGTCACTTATCTCATTCATAAACTTCTACCATGTATATGAAACTTATCCCTTTCAATCATTATTATTTCTGTTCCCCATCATTGTCACATATTTCTGAGATCATTCATTCTGTTATCATTTATTCTCAATGTGGGCAATATTGGAGTGGCATGGAGGGCGATGAAGAGTTAAGGTTACTTTGGGGGGTGATTGTATATGAGTTTGGGTGATAGGTAGACCTTGTATACAGGAAGATTCTGGAGCCTTGATCATACAATGCACAGAGGGGCAGCCGCTCTCTGCACTACATGTTTACTTACTGTACTTACATGTTGGCTGCACCCTCCGCAACTCCTCCTGTTTATTTGTTTGATTTGCATCTTGAATAATTTTTACTCTTAATGGGGTGAATATTAACACATTACAAAATATGTCTGTTATCATATACCGTACAGTACAGTGCTCGAAGTGGGCCGGTATACCAGAACTTTTCCCCCCACTAAGCCCCCTTGTATAAGCCCTACCCCCGGACCCACGGTTTTCTAATAACTGTTCCTTCCTCCTTACTACCCCCACTTATAAGAACTTTGAGCCCCTGTACAGTACATACAGAAGAAACTGGTGTCATCCTACAGAAATGTATCGAACTGGTGTTCAGTAAAGAGGGGAAATGTAAATGTAAAGATTGCTATCAAATTTCAAATAACTACGTTATATCCTTATAGTCGTGAGGAAATATTTTACTGCATTTGCATTCTATTTCCATCCCCCTGTTTCATTGAAAGGAGATTTAAGGATTTTGCACATTGTGATCTGTGATTCTTTTTACCGACGTTGATGAAACCAAAAATAAAAAATCATGGTTGTTGACCATCAGGTTCAACCAGTGTCGGCCCACCAGGGGAAATCATTCTTGGGGCCCACCCTCAGTTATACAGAAATAATGCTAGGTCATGGGGCCCACCAGAGAACAGTAGAATCCTCCGGTGGGCCCCAAGATGGACGCTGGGTTCAATCATCAAAATTTTTCTTGTATTACGCAATTTAGTATTTTTTAATGTCACTAAATAAATAGTAATCAGTAGTCATACAACATACACTTTGGCATTTTTTTTAATTTCCAGCATTAATGTAAATAATGTAGCTTTAGTTCTGTTTCATCGCCAATGCTATGCTTTCAAAAACCTAGCTCGTTGTATCAGGCACTATAATTAGATATTATTAGGTGTTTCGAAAAATATCAACTCTCCGTTAAATCATAGTGGGCGATTGAAAAATACGACATCTCCTTGTGAGGCAAAGGGTTCAAAAAGGTTGGGTTCCTCGGACATAGAAGAATGTGTTCCAACATATAAGGGTATATTTACTAAGCAGTGAGATTGGAAAGTGAGATGTTGCCCATAGCAACCAAGCAGATTCAAGCTCTCAGCTTCATTTTAAATTCCGGAGAATGTGAACTCAAATCTGATTGGTTGCTGTGGGAAACATCCCCACTTTTCAATCTCCCTGCAATCTCACCGCTTAGTAAATTGTGGCCATAAAAATAGATTCTGATCTATGACCGACTAAGATTCCTGGTTTAGATATGGATAGATGCATTGTGACGAGATTGATTTGTTACTCTGGCATAAGTGGGTAGAATTGATACCTTCATAAGATATCTGTGCAATCAGTATTGGTCATGTAACATAGAATATTTTGTGACTTCAAATTTTGTCAGTTCAAAAAGAAAGAGAAAAATGAAAAGCAATAAACATTAACTATAAATAAAACAGTTTCTTCCAATCTCTATTTCTTCTATCCAAGGTCTCCGGTGATATCTGACTAAGTGAATCCTGGTTCCTGTGGCGCCTTCCTGGCCCTGAAACTAGTTCATCTTCTCCGTCGACTTGCCTATCGACCTTCGTGGCTCCCTTTCTCGCTTCCAGAGGTTCTCCCTTTTCCGTGGTCACCACATGAAGCTTGAGGCTATACCAGGTGCACCCCAAAATGGGGATATGGAATTTGTCCTGGCCACGGAGAAGGAATTTGAAGAAATTGTGTCTATGTCCCATGGCATCTATGGAGGCCTGGATTATCTGCCAAGTCGTTACCACAGTTGGATCAATGAGAAGGACAGAATGGTTGTACTAGCCAAGAAGGGAGGAAATGTTGTAAGAAAATAATTAATGAGTGGCAGAACCATGTACTGTCCCAACTGTGTTCTTCCATCTATCTTTTTTTCACTTTTCTCTACTTTATCAACTTTCATCCATATTTCCGTGATCACTTGAGGCCCAGTTCTGTCCTGAAAGCTGGCCACATCCATTCATTGCTCTTTCCCTAAACTAACAAATGTCTTCTGGACGTTCCATTGACGGGTGCATGGTATAAGACCGTTTTCAGTAAGACCCTTTTTAAATTACGTTTCTAAAGATCAAATCATTGCAATGAGGGGATCTGTAGGATCTGGTCAAACAATGATAACCCCCAATCCCGTCATCTCCAGTCTAATTACTTTCCCATGGTAATACCTGGTGGAGATGCCTGAACCATTGAATAGCTGCTTATTTTACATTTCACTGGATGTAAAAGTCACTATTTTTATTTTAATAATTGGATTTAAAAAGATGACATCGGGAAGAGCACATTGTAATGTTTGGGGCCAGTTTAAGCTGTAACATCCATTTCACCAAGTTCTTCATCATTGTCGCACTTCTAAGAACATTGGACCTGATCCAGACTTGCGTGCGAGCTACTCTCACATGCGGGTCTGTAGGAGTAAGAGAAAGGGGAGTTGACCCCCCTCTCCCTCCCCTATCTTGTACGAGTTTTCTGGACACTTAAGTGTCCAGAGGGCTACCTTAACATCAAGCGATGAGCTTCTTTAGCTTGCCTGTCCCCTGGCTTCTTTCGCTTGCCTATCCGCGTCTTCGGTGCGCCTACAGTGCGGGGATCAGGCATGCTAATGAAGTAAGCTGCTTTCTAAACTGAAGTTTCGTTTGTGTTGGAAACTGACTTCTAATATCCGCCACACGCTCGCAGAGATGTCACTTGCCCGTCATTTCAATGGATACAATGGATCTGGCCCATTGTGTGACACGTTCATGGGACTATTTAGGTAGCAATCCCAAAAATAGTTTCGGTATTTTTCTCAACATAAAGCAAAATGTTGGAACACAAAAAAAAAAACATCTAAGCAAAAGCCTCTATCCTTTGCTTGTTTCATCAGACAGATGCTAATGATTTAGTATCCTCACTGGCATTTGTGTCTGATGCCCTCTTGACTTCTCCATGAGGGGTAACAATATGGTAGCTATGAATGGTCCTCCTATGTTGGATCGCTTCATTAATATAATTGAGGCCACCTTCCTGAGAATCTCTAGTTCAGCTTTTTTTATTCATCTGGATTCGTTATCATTTGATGTTTAACCCCTTGTGGGATAAGTAGAGCATTAGCCTACCGAGCCGTATTCTAATGTAATGGTAATTTTGCTCCCTTTGAGATGATCTATGGACAGTATAGAGAGACCTATTCCTGGCGACTAGGAGCCAGACCGTGTCGTTAATGTAAACAGAGTCCTGTTCATTTGTTATTCTTGTCATACAACGCACAAATATATTTCATCCTTTATGCAAATGTCAAACTGAACGTGACAGCCGGGGCTGGGAGTTTATGGTGAAATGACGAAACCAAACCAGGCTGACATTTGCATAAAGCGTGCTATGATTCCAAACTGATTTTCTGTAAATAAAAGAGAAAACTGAAATCAGAAAGATGCCCATAGAAACCAATAACATTTCATAGAATGTGTTTGATAAATAATATCCATGAGGCACAGACTTAGGAAAGGCAATCCTAAGTGAATGTCTTTGTCACCTTGAGAAAACCAGCGGCCCATGTTTTCCGGTGCATAAATTATTATTGTGTCCACTATCAATCACATCTGAGATTGAATGGGCAGGGTGACCTCGACTGAGTCAGTAGACCATGACCATGGTTTTCTCTTTCAAAATGGGCTTTAACATCTCAACTCAAATTAAAATGTTCCCTATATGTTCCTCACTCAATCATAATTCATAATGACCCTAAATTAAACTATACAGAGATAAACTACTGATGAACTTTCTTGCTCTGGTGGTAGATGATATCCATTCCCAAACACTTATATGCTTCTAAAGCAACAATGATTCATTTTCTCCCCAGATTAGGTTTTGGTAGTAGATGAGTTGAACAATTTCTGAATACATAATAGAGAATTTGCCAAGAATATATAAATAAATTAGATATAAACTAAAATTGCGCCCTTTTTATAGTGAAAGCAACAATGTAACATTGATTTTTGTTTGATTGTTGATGTTTACAACATAAATAACTATGAGATGATCATTATGTATTATTATTATCATTACTATTATTATAATTATTATTTATAATATTATTACTATTATCATTACTATTATTATTATTATTATTATTAATAATAATAATAATAATAATAATAATAATAATAATCTTATTATTATTGTTATCAGGGTCAATCTATGCTAAGGTAGACCAAAGAACATGCAAGATCAGTACTGCCGATGAGTAGACCAGTAGACCTGGTAGAAAGTACGCAATTGGATAGTTTCGTAAAGTCATAAGCACCTAGATATTAGAAGCGATTAGCAAATACCAAAGGATTCCTACCGTATTGATACCACCAAAGTGGTTTTAACAGGAGTTGAGGAATGGAAAATGGAATCCTAGGTAGGGCTAATGTGAGCATTGGACCCCTAATGTTTTATCTTCAACCTCAGATTGGCCTCCTATCTATGTTTGTGGTGGATGAAGGGGAGACGGCACTTCTGGAGGGACTCCGCGTCGCACCCTGGGAGCGTGGCAGAGGCGTTGCTGGAGTCCTGCAAAGGTTCTGTTGCCAGCTGGTGAAACACCGATACCCAAGCGTGGGAGTAATGAGGTTGACGAGGGACGACAAGTTGACCGCAAAAGAGTTGACCAAATATCGAGTCCTTGCAAAGCAGGTATGGTGTGGTGGGAGAAGATGGTGGCTATGGTGGGGTAGGATATGTCATATTAATAATTCCAGTGTGGATTACGGGAACAGTGAAATATTTAACAGAGTTTTTTCTTTCTCTGTTCTTTTCTTTTCTTTTTGCCCTTTTGTCCATGTCAACATCTCTTCCTTGTCTCACACTGTTTTCTTTAATTCCTTACACAGGGCATACTGCTTGTCCGATTTAATGCACCTGACCTTTCCTCTCGTTTACCTTCCATCCCACTGCCCCCTGGGCCATCCGATCCCCTTCCACCCATCCTCCTGTCTCCCGACGAGGTCCACGGAGTGTTCCTGGAGCGGGGCGGCCTGTTGAAGGATCTTCTGCCCAACCAAACTGTCATCCAGGATTGGCAACCGTTCCAGGCTCTGCCCGGCAATCATGACCTGCTACGACGCAAGTCCATCCGCTGGATGGTGGATGATAGGGTTCGGCCTAGGGTGGCCACTCTCTGCACCCCACCCTTTCCAGTGCCGGCCGGTCCTCTGTGTTTCTACCTCAACATCGATGTCTTTGGTTCTGGTTTGAGGGGGGCACAAGAGCAACTACTTTCCCACCTGGCCGCTCATGTCCCCTCACTGCCGGGGGATGTGAAGTGCCAGCTCTTTCTTCCCCCCAGTATGTGGAGGCCCATGGCGGATTTTTGCACATCCGTGATGGGTTTCCAGCTGGATAAAGGTTACACAGAGCAATATCTCCTTGAATCAGATATATAGAGGGACTGTATGGGGAGGGGCTCCACAGATAACCCCATGTGCATCACGAGCGTGGAAACCCCTCTTATACTAACCCCTTCTTAAAGCTGGGCCTACCCATCAAACACACCTTCACCATTCTTACACGCTTATCCACAACTATATGTCTACCCATCCCACCCTAACTAAATCCTAAATGTATATGCAGCTATGGTATACAGGTTGCTTTGTGATACCTAATGTTTGAGGATATATATATATATATATATATATATATATATATATATATATATAGCTTCAAAAGAGGCCTTTCCCTTCATACCCTGTTGCTAACATTGCACTATGTGTATGTAATAGTATAAATGTAAGAACTGTAGACAGTGTGAAGATTAATAAGGGCGGGTGGGTAGGGAGTGTGTGTGATAAAATATACATATATATTTATTTAATGTACTTTTTACAGACAGAGGGTATGAGGGAAATGTATTGTACTGTGTATAGATACTTACGCATAAGCATTTTTTTAAGTGTATACGCGGAAAGCTAAATGGCAAATTTAGTTGTAAATGAAAATAATATGTACAGATAAGCTGACATTTGCACTGCACAAGCGACATAAAAGTGTGCCTAATTACCATATACAATGGCGGCTAAATGACCACGGGCAACAGCGCAGGCTGTATCCTGGAGGTCGACGTATAACGGCTACAGTGCCGAAAAAAGTATTGGTCAAGGCCACAACATGGCTTCCACCACTAATAATAGAAGATTGGTGCATTTTAATTTATTAACATGTTTTGTTGTTGTTGTCTTTTAAGGTGACTGTTGTTATGATCTGGCCGTTATAGGCATTCTATTGACTCTAGAGGGAACCTGCAGTGATCCCAAGAAATATTGGCTCATAGCTTAGAGCCATTGTATGAATACTGTGTGGTGCGGAAGGTCACCACCAAAGGTCATCTGCAGATTTTTATTGGAAAAAAAATCCAATAAAGCAAAAATTATTGGATCTTATTTATCCAATTTTTTTCTGGAACTCAATGAGTTTTCACCAGCCTGTCGCCGTGTTGGCTTCTGCACTAATTTGTATTAATGAAAGTGTTCCTGCCATAGATACTCTTTATTCCACTGTCTGCCATCCCTAATCACCCTATTTTTGGACCGGCCTGGGCACCTGTCCAGTTGTCATACAGGTTACCAAATTGGAATTTCTTGGTCATTGACATGATTTCATGAGCCCTAAAGACAACTCATACTTCTGATCCAGATTATATACTGATTAAGAGCATGAGGGTTCCATAAAATGGAACCAGTCAGATAGTGATTACCAATTATATTAATTAAGATTATTGATCACCTGTAAGGCTTTAGGTTATCAAATCTTCAACCAGTTGACCTTATCCAACTATTAGTAGAGAGAACATCCATCTACATAAAAGCCTTCCCTACATTTGAGCAAATGTTGAGTATAATGGACATTGCAATGTATCGTGAGCACATCAAGGCCTCTATGTGTTTCCCGCCTCGGGATTACACAGAGGCAATGAACAAAATGTCTCCTTAACATGCTTTTCTTGATGGCTTCCATTTTTGTTTTCATGTTTCTCTTCCATCGCTCACATCCTACTATGAATTCATTCTCACTTGTAACTCATAAAAGCAGAATTCCCTGATAGGTTGAGGATATCAACCAACTAACCTTTAGTGGTGCCCAGTTCATATGAACCCATTGGTAATTTATTTCTCAACCTGGTTATTTCCTGCCACGAGTAGACTACCCTTTACATCTCTCGTGTTGTAGATGGGATTCCAGGGTTGCCATGAGTTATATCGTTGTGGTGTTATTCCCTCTTGAAACCATAGTGTAAAGGGAAGGAACCTCTGATGATACAATTGCTTTGTAAGTATGGCCATGACCCTCCTGGCAAGTATGGCTTCCATTGCTGTGTGGAGTTATATAGAGCAGTGGATCACAGGGTTCAAAGTGAAGAACTCAGAGAAAACTCATATACAAACATATACAATCGATACTCTGCTATAGTCGATGATCTCTTATTTTCACCCTATCTGTGAAGGCTGCTTTTAATCACCATAAGGTCATACCATGTTCTTGGTTTTCTCAGAAGGTTTGACCTTACACCCCCATATCTTCTGTTTCATTTTGTCTATGACATCTTGGAAAAGCAACAACCATCTAACCCTGCACTTACTGTACAGACCCAGCACTTCCCCTCCCTCCACCTGCACCTGAATGCGATCCCTTACTCCCTATGTACGCTCTTACTATGAAACTTGTACCCGGGTACTTGTACCCGACCTACGCACCGGCCTTATGTTTCTAACATCTTGTGTACGCTCTTCCTATAAACCATAAAGAACTTCCTACACAACCTGTTCGATCGTTGCATTTATATGTTAAGAACTGCATAAAATCAACATCAAAAAGAAATGGCGTAACTTAAACTTTCAGGGACTGATCCAGAATTTACCGTATCGGCTGAAAATTAAAGTGAAACCAATGCAAACGGGGGAGGGGGGGGGGGACAAATTTAATATGGGCAAAGAAAATCTAGAGGTGATATCTTTAGTTGATTGTATAAATACATATAAGTCATTTTATGCATGTAACAACCCTTAGCATTACAAGCATGGCTTATGAGGTCCAATGCTTTACACCATGTCATGCGATCTACTCTGGATCAGTCCTAGAACACAACAGAATGGCCCAGAACCAGAGTACGAAAATAAGAGAAAATAAGGTGGAAAGTTGCACCTGGACCAAACCATTTTGAATTTTGGGGGAGTCCTTTGCATGCAGGGAGAATACTTGGCTTTTGCACAGATACTGACCAGCCTTACTCTCACCTCAAATACTATTTCCAACACATGACAGTTACCCCCCTGCAATTCATCATGGTTTTACCCAGGTGTAACTTTCCACCTGATTAACTATTAACTCTGAAACTGGGTCTAGTATTCGAAAGCAAACAAAAGACATTCATAAACAAAATACTTTATGGTTCATGAAAATAATACCAGCAATTGCAATTGGAACTATTACCTTATTCATTCATAGCCTGAAATCTTATGTATTCCCATCACTCTGCTGTTTATATTGATAGTGCGATTTCAGAGTTTGGATAAATAAGGTCATTGAGTCCCAGGAGTGAGTATGATCTTGTGCTTTGGGGTTCATGGGGATTTATTTTGGATAGATTGTACATATTTCTAGTAGCCGGTTTATACGTCAAGGTTCGGCTAATGATTTTGTGATTGTGAAGCATTTTTGGTAATGTAAATCGGAAATCGTTCGGTGAAAGGAACAGAGAGCAGCGCCAGTGTTGGTGGTGTGTGCTTCCAGTGTGGGTCTGGGTTCTTCCAATCCGTACTGGAAGTGTTTATGACAATACATGGGCTTTGGGGGTGGGTATATTCAGAGTGCAGCAAATAAATTCTGTTCACCCTATCTATACATCTGTTCACATTTTAGAGCTTTATGGTAGAGTCCACCAATATTAAGTGTGTGAGTGTGTGTGTGTGTGTGTGTGTGTGTGTGTGTGTGTGTGTGTGTGTGAGGTTGACACGTATGGCTTCCATTGATGTGTGGAGTTGTATAGGTGTGAATGTAGCATTCAATAAGAAGTTTAATAACCTTTTAATGGAAGTTTCGGTCACCCTCTAGGTGACCATAAGAAAATGATATTGTACTGAGTGCCAGAGAATGGGAGAACAAAACTAATTACTGGACATAGAAAGATTAAATGCAAATGTGTCCACATACACTTCTATACTGCATTGCANATCTCTCTCGCCATGCAGTGTAAAGACGTATGAAATCAACATGCCTGGAGATGATTGGTTACTTACCATGAAAAAGCTCTATTCACTACATTGCTCCTGCTGTGAGTAATGAACAGGTGATATCAGTTACATTCATTACTCACAGCGAGAGCTGTATGGTCATGGCGTGTGAGATGAATGGGACTGTCATCACCCCCCCCCCCCATTCATCTCACCCACTCTGGCTGTGGTCTCCTCCTACTATACTAAGTAATGATTTGAGTTGTCACCAACCAATCATTAAGACCTACTATAGTAACTGCCAAGGGGATACATACAGCACATCTCTATGGGACTTCTTATTTTGGTTTTTCTCTTTGTCTTTGAGGCGCTACTGAGCTGAATATCCTTAGACAATGAGTAAAACACAAAAACTAAATAGCTATAGGCTACACTTTCCCCTGTGCTTGATTTGGACTTTACTGTTTTCTAATTTGTTCCAAGCCGGACTGTGCTGTAACTGGGAAACCAGTGAGACAAAACCCTGGCACAAGGCAAAACGACTCAACTCAAGGTTTAACGTCTCTGTTGTTATAACGCTATAAACTTTATTTGGGTTTCTGGTCCCTGGTCTTCCAAAGTCTTCTTACCCTGTAAAGCTACCTCTGTATGTAACTCTCACACCGGTTATACAAGTAATAGAATATGGCTTTAGAAGTCATGTACTAGATCAGAAAACTAATGAAACTTGATGGAGGTACACTTGCAGCTGGCTGCTAGATAACTATTTTAAACCCAATACAGATAACATGTAATTTATTGTAAAGCGTCATAGTGTTTTTTATCCAGCAGGTGTCACTGTTGTACATGTACTGTCAATGGATTGCATGAGCTATTGGCTTAATGGTTTACATATGCAACACTGACATCTGCTGGATAAAATAATGTACTGAAATTTTAAATAGAAAAATGATAGATCACTATTTCAATAAACTAAAATAAAAAAAGTTTTCGCAGCATATTTATTATCTTATTTGAACTATGCTGCACTTAGATATATACCAACTGGTTGAAATAAATATGAATATAGGTTTAAGAGACTGTCTCATATTAAACAGAAGCGTTCATATTTAATTCGGAGAAACTTGAAAGCTTTTTTTTTAATCGGTTCAAGTAATTTTAGATATTTCGAATATTTTATAAAGGTACTACAAGAAACTGCAAGAGTAATTGTAATCTTTTAGACATTTATAGGTTTTTTTTTAAGTGCAACAATGTGAATATCAATGTATGTCTTAAATAGTGCATCTAGTTTTTATCCAGTTGTCACGAGCAGATAATGATAATCTATAAAGAGAAATTCTCCCCTGTGAAATTGCACAAAATTGAAACACTCCCCCCCACCCCCCCTATTTTTTGATAGACTCATTCCCACCTTTGAGTTAGCGGTGCATATACTTTCATGGGCCAAACACTAGATGCTCCGCTTGGAGCTACAGTATGTGTATATGTTGTAGATAAATGTGGTGTTATTATTATTATTTATGACATTTTTCGAAATGTTTACATTTGTATTGTATAGGCCTCCAACACCCCAGGCTGACCTTAACTTCTCCAGCTCCATCACATGGAGAAGAGTCACATGGTCATCCAGTCTGCTTGTATATTTATTATTTAACCATACTGACCCTATATGATCCTCAAATTAGTTTAAGATGTATGATATTGTATTTATTCCAAGCATGTTTAACCTGCTCTCTTGTGTTAGTTTCAGCCATCTCCCTTAACCCACACATCCCCCCCTGAACCTACCATCTTCCAGTTTATATGCACGGCCTCTTCCTTTAGAATAAATGCCCCTCCTTTACCTGGTTATACCACTTGATATAAGTGTCTGCCCTTACAACCCATGAAATATAAGCTCCTAGACACCCTTCCTCCTCAGTAGTTTCCTGTGTAATCATGTTATATTGAGCATTGGGGGTTTTTGCGTCCTAAGTGTATGATTTTGCATTTTTGGCCATTAATGTAGTTGCCACACTACTATGTACCATTGGTATTCCTGGGGAACTCTACTGGTAACTCTACCATTCCTGGTGGGGATGCCACGTACTACAAGCCTCTGTAGCATTGATTTGGATGACTAGTACTAAGCATGATAATAAGAAGTCCCGTTCATTTGTGGTCACCATACAGAACCTTGTGAGAATTGAGAATAGATTGGGGAACTGACTGCTTGAGATACTGAGAAGGGAAGTCTAAATACAATAGTTGTAGCTGAACTGTGTAGGGGGTATATTTACTAAGCAGGGAGATTGCAGTGAAATTCGAATTTGGGGAAGTTGCCCATGGCAACCAATCAGATTCAAGCTCTCAGTTTCGTTT
>JABWIB010004061.1:6465-18482 GCA_016617825.1 Platyplectrum ornatum
AGGGGATGTGATCCCTTGAATCAATCATGTTGTGCGACTACCACTACTAAATTACTATTTATTTAGTAAAATTACAAAATACAAAAATTATTAGTGTGATGGTTAAACCTGATAGTCAACCAATTCACTTGCATCATCTTCCCATTGAATATTACCAACTACCTAAGTGTAAAATAAAATGTTATTTTAATAAAAAATAATGTTTTGTGTTTTGTTTTATTAATTTATTTTTATGTTGTTTTCATTGATAAAAAGCCAGTGTAGTAATTATAAATGAAATCAGCACATAGTTGATTGAATCTTGACTATACAGGACTGGGACCAGAGATATGGAATAGAGATACATAAGCTCCTGGAGCAGCACCAATATAAAAGCAGCTAGTTACTCTGTATGTTCTTGACAGGTCCTTTCAGTATTAAAGATAAATACAGAGAAGTCTGACGCAATTGTTGTTGTTGTGTGGATCCTAGCAGATCCTAGAAGGTTTAGCTAATATGATGCATGCTTCAAATAACATAATAGAGCAACTAAACATGTAACGCTTGGAGTAGCGTAGAGGGATGGGGATATGATGGCAGATTTCAAATACATCAAAGGGTTTATCAGACAGAGGATGGTGGCAAGTAACAGGTGTGAAGACAAAGGCATGCATATAAACTAAAGGGATACTCTGCTGTTCAACAAGCAGAGTGCTACATTTTATAACATTATTTCAAATCCCGAAATGTCCAAGGGGGCGATTCAATGTCCTTTCGTGTGTTATTTTTCCCCCTTACACTGACTTACACTAATCACAATACATAATACAGTTATAATCCACAATACTATAATATTCTCACAGTCTCTTGTGTATGAATGTNCTTATCTGTATATTCTGTATATTTCACAAAATAGTGAAATTGTTTGTGAAGAGATGTTTAAGGTCCCCGAGAGACCTACTCACATTATTTTTCTCTTGTGGGATTACCTTTAATTCATCTTGTTTTCTCCTTAAGGTTTAAAGTCCTCCGGTATCCCTCACAGCATCTGCTGATGACGTCACTCCACGAAGAATCGGTTCCAACGGTCGCTGAATGATGATTAAATTGCTGTGTTGGAACAAAACCCGTTGTCGTCTGCTTCTTTGAACAAGAATGAAGAAAAGATGGCAGCTACCAAGGCAAAATTCTTACGTTTAATGAGAAGCTTCCAAAGTATGTTATTGCACGAGAGACCTCAAAAGACCTCAAGGCACATACTGTACTCATCTAAGGGAGCTAGCAGTTGCTGGACCTACTGAGATTGATAGGAGAGACCTGTTTAGGTGAGAGAAGTCTATGTTAAATACTGCCTACTGCCTGACCCTAAACTTACCCTGCGCGGAAAGCTGTCAGCTTTATGAATGGGTGTAGTATGCCTTTCAGCAGGGCCAGTGATACCATTAGGCAATCACCTAGGGCGCTGGGCCTTCATTTACATTCATTCACCCCCGCTGCCTTCATTTACATGCCATGTTATATCTTACCCGGCATGTAAATAAGTAGTCAGCCTGTGAGGTGGGGAAGGGTGATAATACTCCATTCATAAAATAGACTTTCTACTACTAAACTATTTTAAAATAGATACAGGCAACATTTAGTTGTCATTGTATATATATTTTGAAAATCAGAGTGGCCAATAAATGCCATAAAATACTCCTTGATAAAGATTGCAAACTCTCAAAAGTGTCAAGCAGTATGGCCTAAATTTAGTGGGGATGTTGCCCATAGTAGCCAATCATACTGAAGAATGTGAGCTTGAGGCTGACTGGTTGCTATTGGCAACAGCCCCACTTTTCAATCTCCCTGCTTAGTAAATTTTGGCCAATGTCTTTGTATATATGTATTATTTTGATAATACATTAAGTTGTATTATCACTACACTAAGTTGTATATATGATTTGTTGAGTTTATTACTATTATTTATGTCCTTTTTCTAATATATTTTTTCTTACACTTTTTTAAACAGGTAGGAATTCATTACAGCTACTACATATTAGATTATATAAGACACTGGATTAATGTCTGTATGGGGAGCTCTTTTATTATATCTCGTTTTTTTAGGGAACATAANTTTCTCTGTATTAGCAGATCCCAGCACTTAAAACTGTTGTCATCCTTCAGTGCTCACAGAGTTAAAGTATGGTCGTAAGGATATTTTGGTGCCATTTCACTGATTTGCACAATTTATAACCATGTTCAGGTTTGTTTACAGACAATTTACACTGTAAAAGATTTAATCATATGTTTTGTTTTGTTTTGGAGACGTCACCTGAGACGTTTCTTTTCATGTCTCATGGATGTTCCAAGTGATTTCATAAGATGAAGGTCTTACTTAAGGAGGTTGCCCAGTATTTTACAAGAATAACGATTCATTTCATAGAACCTTGGTACAAAGCCATAAACTATACAAATGTAAACAGGGCCAATGAGAAGCAGTGCATGTGATCCAGCACCTGGTGACAATCGCAACTTCAGAGGCAAATTTACTTTTTGCATAAACCTGATGTCATGATGTAGCCAATTTTCACACTACAGATGCCCTTAAAACATGCACATATATATATAGATAGATATATATGAGATAGATCCATGGTTCTCAAACTGTGGGTCGGGACCCCAGAGTGGGTCGTGACCCCATATGCATGCATGGGGTCGCGACTTCCTCAGAGAGACCATCTCCCAGTTGCAGGCCAGGAGCTATGGGATCCACTGGCGCCACTGTGATATATTGTGATACACTGTGATACACGTGTAGTTGGTGATTGGTGGCCCACGGCCACNTAGACTGCTTCACTGAATCACTTCCATCTCCACATTCATTTCTCACATAGGATTGCCAGTTGTCATGATGCACAAATAATGTAATGACCAAGGAGTTAAAGGGGACCTTAACTCTAAACCTTTTGTAACCCCCAAATTAACCTCATGAAGCTATATAGCTTGGTATAAAACATACACTTAGCACTGTTTAAAATGATAATCTGATGTCTGGGTGAAAATATATAGATGGTAAGTTGCTTGGGGTCGTGTAAAAAATGTTTTTGACAGATGAGGCCCCAGAGCAAAATAGTTTGAGAACCCCTGAGATAGATAGATAGATAGATACAAGATATTATAGATATAGCCCACTCGCAATTTACACTTCTATGCTCAATTGTGAGTATGTGGGGTGAGTGCCCTGATGGCACCCCTGGAGCCCTCAACAGCTGGGCATACATAAGTCCCAGGCATGAGCCTTCCATAATGCACATTAGGTACCACTGTGTTGGATAGACCAGCAGTTTTTCCTTGGTTGTCAGGTCCCGATTGGTCTAGTAATCATGGCAACCTGTATTCATTTCAGGACCCCTCATAATAATATCTGACAAAACAATAATAACAACGAGCAGTAAAATGAAATAACTTTACCTCTAAATTAATTGTTTTTACTTTAAAAACTAAATGAAATAATTAAAATATTAGATAGATAAAAAGAAACAAATATAACACTAATTAAATAGTAAATAAAGATTTAAAGGTAAATAGAAAAAGAAGAACTGACGCAGTTCTTATTTTACTTACACCCAGGGAAAAATNTCACATGGCGTTCTGAGTTTAATTTTGGCATTTACTAAGCGCCAGGAAAGTGTCAACACGCTGCATAAGCCGCCACTGCCATTGTTTACAACATCGGTGTGCCAATTTCTAATATGAGGGACATAGATAGGCGCGTCAAGTTTTTTGTTGATTTGGCATTTGGGAATTTACTAAGCATCAAGTTTCAAACTCGATGCCAACTCAACGTGTTGATGAACTGATATCCCTATTTCCANAAGTGGTGCCATTCCCATGTGAATTAGCCCAAATCGACCAGCATTCTTTTCCAAATCTAGATATGGAAAATCCTATAAAAGACATAAAAGACCAAAACTAAAAATAACAATAACAAAGACAAAATTTAATTACAAATACTCTCATATCTCATGCACACATACAAGTTAAAATGAACATTGTATTCCACACTAAAAGTCTATTTTACCAAGTTCACACTTAAATAATGATTGATTAATAATTGCCTCTGTTTTTCTAAGTCCTAAACTCAATAAGGATGTGTTTTGGCTTTCAATAGTTGTCANTTTCACCTAGAGTCAAGTCGCCTTCATTTGCATACAACTCTTCGAGTGATGATCGCTTCTCAATTCTCAGTAAATTTACATCCTCGACTTTTGAAATCAAGTACAAAATGTATTGTAACGAACAAAACCCAGACCATCTTTTCCAATTTCCAATTGATCATCTTAAGCAGTCTTCCGTTCTAATACTGACCAGGTCAAACCATGCTTAGGTCAGACAGGATTGGGTGTACCAAGGTGGTAATATCATAGTAATNTATTTAGCATCCTTTCAGGTCTAGAGAGAAAACAAGAGAGAGAATAAAATAATCTAACTNTCGTCAAAGCCAGAAATGGATCTCCTGAGGCATTGCTGATAGGAAGGAGCAAAGATTCCGNTCATAGTATTGCAGAAGGGCTTTGGAGGAGGTCACAGAAGGAACATCCTGACCCCAGCCTAGAACCTGTGAATGCCAGCATTTATCAATATCCAGATATAAAATGGTGGTATAATAGTATCTAATATGGAAGTGGCGACTAGTCAGTGAGGCTAACAGTATGTGAATGACATTAGGACCACTCCCTGCAACAGTTGGGGAGAGCGAATGCAGCTGTCATAGTACAGACCTTGTGTTCCTGCTAGGACGAGAGGTCTGTATGACAGCAGAGAAAGTTTAAAGGGGACACTGTGCTTGATCACCAGGCTTAGTGCAGNGCCCCCATTTAAGAGCCAATACCANGTGCGATGATGCATCCGGTGTCATGGCCATCGCATGTANACCAGTGAGATTNATTNATGGATNTCACTGGTATATGGCATTTTCTGCATTCATTATCATAATACTTCTCACCAGCCTCCGACAATATGAAATGATTCCACTACAGTCTATACTGTATGCAGCAGCAAGATTTATTATCCTTGCAAAACACTGTTCTGTAGCTGGTCCACTCCCTATTCACAATCACCTTGCTGTTCATTTTCCTTTCCTAATACACGATTTACGCAATCCTGCATAGCCTTTCCTTACTAAAATGACCCTTAGTTCTGTCATTACTGACTAGAGTCCAATGAGCTTTTACCACACACCCTGGCTGGTCCATTGTGTGATATATAGCCTACACAGAGGCAGCCCTAGGCTTTGCAAGGCCCCGGGAAAAAAGAATTAGAAGGCGGTCCCCAGCCGCTGGTAATCTATCGGCCAATCAGGAGCCCCACAGCCAATCACAGGGTCCTAATTGGCCACAGGTTGCATAAAATCAGGTGGCCCAGCTCCTGATTGGCCACNGCAATGGGGTTTTGGAGTTGAGGGGCAGTTACCAGCAGCAGTGGGGGGATTGGCAGCAAGGGGTCTCAAGTAGCAGGGTCCTAGGTGGCGGCCTACATGGCCTATGCCTAGGGCCACCTATGACCCTCCAGATCATAAGCTCATAAGCTTGTTTATCAAAATTATCAGTTAATATTAGAAAGTGCTATATAAAAACCTGTTCTATACACACACAGGCACATATATATATATATATATATATATATATATATATATATAGATAGATAGATATAGATATAAAACAGTAAATGTGAAATATTGTTATCTTTTTCCATAACATTTATGCAGCCTTAGCACAATGTCGTGTTAATACACCAAACCCTATACCGACTGTACAATGCTTACTGCATATTCACCATAAATAATTAGAGATACAGCGCAGTTATGTCATTTAAAGATTTCACTCGAGGAAATACGTCGCGTTTGACAGCATAAAAATTAAAATATAACCTGACTACAATTCCCAAAATGCATTGCGGCGCCAAGGCGTACAACGCGCACGCGCGAGCCCGCCCACAATGACACACAGCTTCCATTTTGTGGTTGGCAATTAGCTATATTTTTTTTATTTGTTATTTTCTGCTTAGTCAGGTGAGGTAATCGCTGTGACCGCAGACGGGATCACAGTAACTCGCAGTCATTNAACTTCTCCCGAGCTGTTCTGTGTTCTTCTCTGCACGCTCCAACCATTTCCTTGTGAGTGCTAATGGATACAACGGGCTGGCACTTAGGGCTCCCCATTTCCATTCACAACATGGCGGCCGGAATACCGCCCCGCTAGGCCGCCGCAGCGGGCAGTATGTATTTCCGCTTCCGTTCTGCCTCGCTGTGATACCTGCGGCTGGCGGCCGTGTGTCTCCGCCATATTGTCTGTGTGATCCCGGCGGGAGCGGCGGCCGCGGGGAGCGGGAACAGCAGGTGCGGGTCAGGAGCTGGCCTTCGCTCTTGGGGAGGGGGGGAAGGCGGCATATCCTAGAAATCTCTGACGGTGGCTGATGTGGATGGAGGATGTGGCCTCACCCGGAGCTCCGCATCCCGAGAGTACTGAGGAGGAGGAGGAGGGGGAGGCGGGGTAGCTGTCCCTGGGAGACTTGGGGCAATGGGGATGTGCACCGGGGGTCAGTCAGGGATGTGTCAGGGGGTATTAGGGCTAGGGGGCTTTTCTGGGTGTAAAGGGTGTTATTGCTGTGTGGCACAGAGGAAATGTATGGGAGGCCTTGGCTTATCCTCTGATGCCGGGCTTTATGCATTGGGCCTCAGTCATATATATATTATATAATGTATATATNATGTATACTAATCTGGCTGGGTATTACTACTCTGCACAGCCCCTCATTGTGCTGTTACTCCCTATAATGTAATATCTGTACTCAGGCCTGCACCTATTGCTGCCACCATGGGCTAAATATTTAATGAGATTTTTGCATAGCTTCTATGAAGTTGTGGTAATGCAGTGTATGAGATGAATGCAGCTGTGGTGCCAGCTNATACCATACTGTAGTATACTGCAGATGGGTTTGTTTACACTAGTTACCTGAGCTGTATTGTGAGCAGTGTGATGAGGCTGCTATGAGGGTACCATACAGTGACAGTGCTGGTATNTGCACTCACATGGGTCATGCTTCACCCTGGACATGTGCATTATAGCGCTTTTACCGGTTTACATTTATAAAGGTCTCTTGATTGTCCTGTATGGCATAGGAATGAAATGACTTGGACCAGTGTGTTCCACCCAGTATAAATGATTTAGGCTTTAACGTTTAATACAGATAATTAAAAATAATGACTTCCTATTTTATTCCCAAACCCTTAAATTTGTGTAACGTTAATAGAGGCGTGCATTAATTTTACATTAGGTTTTGTAGCTAACGTGCTACATGGTAACAATTGGACAATAGTTTGTCTGGTCCAAGGCTTGGCATATTAGCATGAATAATATATTGGTGTTATATGGACGTTGTGCTCATCATTGTGTGGTGTTGCTGTATACCTTTAGATAAATACATGAAGTGCCAAACGTGTCATCTAGCTCTCTGGGTTCCAGTCTTAGTATGTATGTATTGTGATTGGTGTGCTGGGCATAGTCTATAGTAGTATAGTATACTATCCCGGTGATTGGTGCTATACTAGTGGAATGTATAGATAGAATATTCAGGAGAAGGTTCTGTTTAGTGTTTGATGCTTTAAACACTTCTGTCCCTGATGATGATTTTGGGGGAGTTCATTTTGTACATTTGTCATATCTGCTACAGTGCGGCTGTCTTATTACAGGTGATATAGTAGAGTATGTTCTCTTGGTTTGAGTACTATTGAATAAAGTGCAGAACTACTAGCTGGATATTAATAGTCCATTGATAAATGTGTGATATCCTAGTGCGTCCAGTTGTGAGAGCGTAGTAGTAGCTGTATGTGGTACTTGAATATTGTATGACGGTTGTTTAGAGAAATATTCTATTGTGCACTGATTGGTCGGGGTCCAGCCACTAGATTGGTTTCTTAGAAGTATATTTTTGGTTTGTTTATGGGACACATTTTGGTGCATGGTATGTTAAATCNGTTTACTTGTAGTATTTCAATGGTACTTTCTTAAATGTGTGATTAAAAGAAATCTCTTAATCCTGCAAGTTTCTCATCTCTCCCTAAATGTTTACTCCTAATAATCAGATGTATGAGAACTAGACTTTCCTGTACTGAGACCGTACTGTATTAGAAGGGGTGGTAAGGTATAATATGGTGCCTTAACACAGTTAATTAGCAATCTGTTTTACTTGTCCGCATATAGAGGCGTCAACACATCTAATCAAATAATCCGGGTTGGTGAACTTGAAGTATGGAAAGAGTATTTTTTTCCAGAGATGAGACGGTGTAGTGTGCTGTACTTGGAGAATTTGCATTTATTTTGCACTGTTGACATAAATCAAATTTTAATAATAATAATCCTCATTCTGTATTTTGGTCTATTACTAGTTTTGTTCTAGTGACGACTTGTAAGGTAACGGATGTTTTTATACACTATACATGATCTATCCAGTTAAGTAGTAATTCTGCATGATGTAATAAAGTTACGTCATTTAGGAGAGAATGTTTTGGATTTGTTCTCATGTTGGTAAATTAATCAGCACTTTCTCATTTATATTAGCTAAATGAGCTTATAGCTTTCTGACAACGTTACGATGACAGTCCTGCGTAATGGTATATGTGTGTGTGAGATTATATATTACATATACAATCTCAAACGCTAGTATGTTGTGTGGTGACAAAATACGTTATTACTTTATTTTGAATGTTTAGCTTTTACAGTTTAATGTAATTTAGCGGGTCCTGTCCACAGTCAGTAGTTGTACACGCTTGTTTGTGTAGAAAGCCTCGGCAGCGTATTGATTTGCAATGCAGACCCTGTGGCAATGTGGAGTTACTGCTTAATTGGAGGGCAGTACTGCAGGGAGCTGTGGTCAGCTGCATAGTACTTTATTTAGGTGGGGGGTTATAGGAGTATGTGGGGTCTTAACATTCATTTGTAGCGGATTCNAATTTTTATTATTTGACGAGTGGTGCGTTTTCTTTTCCTCGTCACATTGACTGTCTTTATTTTAGAACTTAGTTTTAAAAGCAGGAAGGGGCTGGCCTATGAAACGCATGACAGAATGGATGTTTCTTCCTTATTTCTCCGATTTACTTAAAACGGTTATAACATGTGCAGTTATTGTTCTGTGTGGCTTATTTGACATGCCATATGATGTGTCAGCAAACATTTTAAAAGTATATAGGTACAAGATGTAAACTCAGAACACAGGTAAGTAAAGTGCTTTTAGCAAAGACAACAAGGGTTTATACTTTACCTTTTGTCTGCATAAGGAAAAAAAAACTTGCATCTCGTATACAAAGAAGCTCTTACTACTGTAAGACAAGACAAAGCGCATAACCAGCTTCTTCCAGTCTCTGCGGACAATTGAATTAGGCCCAAGGAGTTCTGTTCAAGCCCTGATATAGCCGCTCTTCTCCATCAGGTGTTACCATGGGGAGGAAGGAAGAGACGGAACAGGAAGTGGGTGGAGCTAGTCCCTTCAGGGCAATGTATCAGACAGCACTGATGTGCTGAAGGGAGTCTCATGCTTAAACATTGCATGTGACCACTGTGGAACATTGTGCTCTCTTACTTCTCGTACATCTCTGAACAGAAGTNCTTGAACATTTTGTTCCCCCCTTTAAGGAAGCTTTTGTAAATTTGAAGTCTTTCAGAGCTTATCATCTTGTTTACTTCCCTGTTCATAGNTTTTCGGTCCAGATGTGAGCGAGTCCCCATATTACAGCTTTGCTGTAATCTGGGATTATGTTGTTGTTTTGGGGGGCTATACTTTAAATTTGTGACTGCAATGTTCTCTTTCTAGTGAGACTCCTCCAAAATCAATTTCTGCTGGGCCATTAAAGTCGCAAGTACATCTTGAGCCGCCAACCAGACTGCCATGTCGGGACCTGTGCCAAGCCGGGCCCGTGTCTACACGGATGTGAACACACACAGACCACGGGAGTATTGGGATTATGAGTCGCATGTTGTAGAATGGGGGTAAGTATTGCTTTAATGTTTGATTCACAACCTTNCTCCTACACATGCTAGCTGGTCCTACTTGTTGTGTGCCAGGTTTATCGATATTCAGTTTAGTTCTTGTAGTGTATGGAGTATAATATTTGTATAATATTGTATAATATTTGTCCTAATTTGTGGCTGTGATGGTGACCTGGCATTTGTGATGGACTTGCTGGCATACTTGAATAGACTTCTGCTTTGTACAAGGCATGTTTATGTTTAATAGAAATCTCAAGATAAGCTTCAGCTAAGAAGCTTCTGTGTGACTTTACCTGTAATAAAGTTCAATGTCCAGTGGTGAACATAAGCTTTACCTTCATCAGGTACTTGAGTTAAGCTTTCCATTTACTAGCATGGTTGCCAATATCCTGCTAGGATTGATAATCCTGACAAAAGAATGGGGCCCTTTTTCCTTTCAGTTAGCTGATTGGCTGTTCTTAGAGCACTAGCTATNGTTTATTGGCCAGATAATTGGATGACTGGTCATACACTAGGAACAATTACAGGCTCAGATTAAATAACAGGTAATGTGTGCAAGTGATGAAAACACATGCAATGCTGTGTGCTTAATGTATCCTTTCTGTACTCCTCATGTACTTGTGCACCAGACTGCTGAGCAAATGTCATTGTTGAAACTAGCTTGATAAGGATCTGCAGCCCCAGAGCTGGNAGCCCACAGGTAAAAGGTATAGGTGGTGAATGAGAAGTAAACTATCTTCAGTGTATAGGTGTTCTATTTTATGCCTGGCCAGTGATGGTGGTCATTTTTAATTGTTTAGGAATCAGGATGATTACCAGCTGGTGAGGAAACTCGGTCGGGGCAAGTACAGTGAAGTCTTTGAAGCCATTAATATCACCAATAATGAAAAAGTTGTGGTGAAAATTCTCAAGGTGAGTAGTGCTTACATGTGCTAGAAACTTGCGTGGAATGCTTCTTAGTAATATTAATGAGGTCCCTGCTTCTAGTGAATAAACTGCAGGAGTCAATTTACAAATGAAGATGGAAATGGTTCNTTCACAAATGTAGATGCATTAGGAATTGCTATCTAATTCCTTTAGTGCTGTATTAACACATGGCCCCTATAGGCCAAATAACATCTTGATGTGGAAGCAGTTAAAAGTACTTGGTACATAGGTTCACTACTATCTCCTCACACCTCCTGTCTCCACCTTTTATTTATAGCCTGTGAAGAAGAAGAAAATTAAGCGTGAAATCAAGATTCTGGAAAACTTGCGAGGCGGACCCAACATCATCACACTGGCTGACATAGTGAAAGATCCTGTGGTAAGTGGGGTTTATCCTCCTTTAGCAGGGTATTTTTATAATGAATGACTTGCTGGTCTCTTTCCCCGTTTAGCGCAGTTCATTTTATTACATTATGTGCTTTTGTTATAGTCTAGAACGCCGGCATTGGTTTTTGAACATGTCAACAATACAGATTTTAAGGTGAGTATTAAGAAAGCCGTTNAGGGTGGCCAATAGTCCAGANCCAGAGAATGAATTACTGAGTAACGTTATGTTTTGTTACTCTCCACAGCAGTTATATCAGACTCTAACAGATTATGANATTAGGTTCTACATGTATGAAATATTAAAGGTAAGCCTGAGACACTTCTCAGTTTCCTGTTTGATACATTCTATTTTTCACACAATATAAACTGTGCACATTGACATCCCTGACTTGGTGCTTTCGTCTGCAGGCCCTGGACTATTGTCATAGTATGGGCATAATGCACAGGGACGTGAAGCCCCATAACGTTATGATTGACCATGAGCACAGAAAGGTAANCTTGTCTCCTATAATATATCAAGCATTTGTTGGTTATTGCTCTTCTTAATAATCTACAATTCTCTTTCCAGCTCCGACTAATAGATTGGGGACTTGCAGAATTTTATCATCCAGGTCAGGAATACAATGTGAGGGTTGCCTCCAGATACTTTAAAGGGCCAGAGCTGCTTGTTGACTACCAGGTATCCTTCTTAATTTCATTTGG
>JABWIB010004062.1:25412-35536 GCA_016617825.1 Platyplectrum ornatum
CCATAAGTGTTTCGTGGTAGGAATCGTAGAATGTTTGGACCGTTAGGTGGATCTTATGGTGCTTTTCCACTTAGTCCGGTACATGCAGGAAACACGTAAACTATATTCTATTCTCGCCCTTCATGTATTCGCCATCACCCACCCACTATTTCCTTCTGCAGATTCGTTTCGAAGATGGAAAGCCTGTTCTCCATTGCACGGCTGCNGGCTGTGTCTTTGTCCTTTCTGGACGACATCGATGAACTTATGACACTTTGGGTTGTTTTTTTGTTTTTTAACGTGGGGTGCACAATGTGGTCACCCGCTTCTCACTGGCATGTAAGTGGCTTAGCTTCAGTAGCGGAATTTATTCACAACATTTTTTTTTTCCCTTATTTTTTTTTGTTTAGTTTTACCCACAACAAATGAAATTTGGGTCGAAAGCAATAATTTTGTTTAATATATGTGTAACCCTATAGGTAAATATTTAGTGGGGTTTGTGTTTTTTGTTGGTTTTTTTTTTTTTTTGTCCTTTTGTTGAATTTTTTTCTCTTAAGAGTTGTCAAGGGGCAACACGAGCGACTTGACCATATGTAACGCACCACCTGACAGACATCCAGCAAGCTCATTGGTTAAGAGCTTCGCCAGACATGTACAATACAATACAATACGTCTCGCCTTCCCGACATGTGGAATGTACCATTCATCAGGAATCCCTGGAAATCAAGGGGTGGTGGGAGTTATTGGTTTACTCGAGTATGCCCCTTAAACGTTAAATTAAAAGAGTGACAATAAGCTGAACGCAGCGTTTTAATGGAGCAATAATCAAATTTCTTATTTTACAGGTATAAAGAAACCGAGCGGCGAGGGGGGCTAGTTAATAGCAGAGGACGGTCCCCCTCGCCAACATATTAATCTGTATCCTCTTCCTGAGAATAGCTGTTATTTAATTTAGCTTGTGAATGTCTTTTATTATTTTTTTTTAATCTTCTATCGACTGCAGTCTCGTGTAGTTCCCAGGATATAGATAATGAAACGACCACCCCCGGGATGTGCGCGTTTTGACACATTCCCGGAAATTGTTCATTTTCAGAGTGTGGCCCCTTTAAACTTTGTTGTATCAGGTGAATGTTTCTAATCTCATAAAATGAACTTTTTTTTTTTTATTTTACATTTTTTTTAGACATTTGGGAAGAAAACAGCATTTTCTCATTACTGTCTATTTTTTTTTTCTGGATAAAAAAAGAACCCAAAACATTATTTGACCGTTTTTTGTGTGTTTTATTGACAATTAGAAGTTACGCAGAGTGTGTACCATTCACATCGTATGTTTTCAGAATGAGCTTGATCAGTACAAGGTCTTGTATCTGGTGAAATGCTGGGAACACGACGCGTTTCGTTTAATATCATAATCTAGGTGCCTGACGTCCCTGCCCCTGTCTATCGGAGGACGGAGATTGTGCGATATCACTGCCTCAAGCTCAGATCCGGGAGAGTAATGGCTGCATTTTCAGAGTATCCTGGACGTTCCAGTCGACAACTAAATAAATATAGTGGTGAAGTCACTTGCTTTTCTTTGAGGATGCAGTCTATCACATGCCTTGGTGCAGTGGTGGAACTAATGGTGTGGGGGCAGGAGGAGATGATGGGGCTGATAGTTATAATTACCTAACTGATAATAGACCCGTCACCTTGTGTGTGGCCGGCTTTACTCAGTTATTGCCATATTTCCCGCCTGCCGCTCCCTGTCCAGCCAACAAGGAGAGTTATATTACAGATCTCTGGGTCCAGCAGATACAGTGCGGTATTGGAATCACATAGTGTGTTCAGTATCATGAAGCATTGATATTCTGTTATCTGACAGCTGAACGTGGAAGTCTGGATCCAGTCCTGTGCATGCCTTAAGACGGAAGCCGTCATATACGTCACTTTAGCTAAACCAGGGGCTGGGAAGGTGCATCTCTTCAGATGTCGTCAAACTACACATCCCAGCATGCTTTGTCATGTATCAACTATGTCTATGCAGCTAAAGCATGCTGGGACGTGTAGTTTGACGACACATGGACTAACACAGACATTTGTAAATAGGGTTACTGATGCTAATGGACAGAAAAGTGCCTTATAGCTAATAAATGGCACTCGCCCTGACACCAATTCTTAACATGTCTTATCTAATATTGTTACCACGGATGAAGTGTAATACCATTAGGATGGAATATTTGCCTTACCTTTATGCTCCCTTTAGGAGTCAGTCCAACATCAACAAAAATAAATGAATATGAATAAATAGATGATACTTTTTATATTCCTATTTTACACCCAGTACCGATATTGCATCCATCCATTGCAGATCTCTATGTCTTTGTTTCCCAGGATCCCATACACAATTATCATATCTCATGAACCCATGCAATCTATAACTAAGTAGTGTTTATTCTGAATTTTACTGGGGCCAAATTGTAAATAGTGATAATGCTCAATACAGTATAAATGAATAAAAAAAATATATATAGAAAAAAGGGTACATCTTTGCGGCCCCTGGATAGGGGTGCGGCTTCGGACTGGCGCCGTTCCGGTTCCCGAAGTCGGGTCTCTGTGGCTACCCTGCCTGGAAAGCCAAGGGTCCCCTGTGGACTTGCATGGCTGTTGTGTCCAAATCGGACCCCTGAGGGCCAGAGCGGGGTCCCCTTGAAGTTCCCACCAAATGCCCCCTTGACTTTAATGGGGGACGGCTCTGTTATGGGGTGGGGGGGGACGGCTTCGAACTGGCACCACTCCGGTTCCCGATGCTGGATCACCTCGTGGCTACCATGACCGGATAGCCAAGAGTGTCCTGCAGATGCACATGCCGGTGTCTTAATTTTAAGACCCCGGGGGCTCGGGTGCCACTAGTTCAAAATCACCGCGAATGGACTCAGCAGTAGATAAAAAGGGGGCCATGAAAATGAAGAAATACAGAAAATAGTCTTATATTACATCATATAAACAAAATGCTGACTTTATTTCAATGAGTTTCAGTATTGCACATAAAAAGTAAACTCTACGCTATATGTGCTAATGCTGGGAGATAATATAGGAAATAAAATCCCTGAACTAACTGCAATAATGATGAGATAATGTGGATACTGGGGGTATCATTGTATCATAGTGCAATGAAATTCATACCTGGGATCTAAGTGTGTGCGACATAATTGGGAAAGTATTCAGGTCTATAAACTTAGAGAACAAACTGAAGCACTTTGCGTAACTATAGAAGCACAGAACGTTATTTGTATTTGTACTGAGGTTATATATTAACAGCAACAAACCAGAAAGGTTAGGGAAAACCCATTGCAGTCTACAAAAGAGGTAGCAAGATCCCATAGAGTTAAAACTGGCGTGCTCAGTAAGAAGTGGACCCATAGTATATCAATGAATGGTGAGAGATTAATGAGGATATACGGAGGTGGAACTGAAAAAGTAGGCAAATCAATGTGGTCAGATGATCTTGAATGGAATAATTCCAGGGGATGACGGGGTTAATAGCGGAGTTTCTCAGGGATCTGTACTTCGATTCGTGCTATTTGATATATTTTTGGTGCAATTACACACGGGGCTAAATTTACTAAGTGCCGGGAATGGAAAAGTGAAGATGTTGCCCATAGCAACTCATCAGCTCTCAGTTTCATTTTACATAGTGGCGAATGTGAGCTTGAATCTTTTTGGTTGCTATGGGCAACATCCCCACTTTTCCATTCCTTTAGTTCAGTACAGTTAGGTCTTGGCATCAAGGTGAAAATAGGCACAAAGATATGTAAGAGTAGACCCAGGGGTGGTAAATAGAGTGAGGGATCTAGATAGATTGGTCAAGAGTGTGAAAATCATGCATCAATCCAAAACTCAATATAACATGAGCTGTACATAGGGCCAGACTGGCCATCTGGCAGTTCTGGCAAATGCCAGATGGGCCACTGGAGTGATGGGCCACTACCAAGTGCTGCTGGAGAGCTGTACTACATTAGAAACTACTGAGGAGGATAAAGGAAATACCATGTCTTCCAAGTAGCCAAGCACTCTATCCAATCAGTGAGAGGAATAGTGGCATAAATGGAGAATGACTAATATCACTGTGTGGCCATTAGAGTTCATGGACCGGACTCATAGCGGCGCATACACCTTCCAGACTGGCAGATGTGCCCCCAAGCCTTCATCCGCGTCCTTAAGCATCCATCATATATAAATGAGAGAAGGGGTGAGGAACGCATTTCACAGGGGTTAGCCCCGTTAATTGGAGCCCGGCTTGTACCTGACAGGGTGTAAGTTAGGTGTAAGGCTGGGAAGCCGTCCCATGGACTGTTATCTGCTTCCAGACTTCTTTGCAGGTGTAAATGAAAAATTCAATGCAAATGTGATATATTCTCCTGGTTCAGACAGACAGAGGGCGATGGGAATCCATTCCACATTTTACCCCAAACTGTGCTAAAAAGTTACCCAGAATGCACTGCAATGGCACTCTACTCAGTCCTTCTTCCCAGCACAGGTAAGAGCATGGTCGCAGCATATACATAATGGGGCTCTTAGGGGTTTGTGCTTATATAAGCAATGATTTCATATGGTTTTATACTGTGCGATACCATGAATGCATCACTATCACTGAATGTACACATCTGCTGCATAGAAGCACCTGTGCTGTTGTGTAAGAAATGATTACACAAAGCTGTACGCATGTTGGTAACTTTATTTCTGTGTAGCTTCACTGAATTCCTGTTAAAGTCACAATAAGGAGCGAGGATATTTATTAGGCTGGGTGCTCAGCATCAGCTGCATTATATCCCTGTAACACTGGACCAGATGCAGACTTACGTGCTATTGACTTACTCACAAGTGGGTAAAACCATGATGAATTGCAGGGGGGGTAAAATGAATGTCAGTGTGTGCATGCAGGGAGAATACTTTATTGTTGCATGTTGCACACAGATACTGACCAGCGTTACTGTTACACTGTTATTAGACTTGGGCTGGAAACATCATCTCTCACCTGTAATACTGATTGCACCTAATTAATTTTGCCTCCCCTGCCATTCAACATGGTTTGGCCCACTCTTGCTAGTGTTGATTAGAAGTGCAATTTTACTTCTTGTATAGGAGCTACACAAGATCTGATGTCAACCTGAAGTATTTACCTAAATAGTTGTTATGTTATAAATCTTACAACATGGGACGGCTTGGTCATTATTTGCCTTGAAGAAATAGGGAGACCCTAAGGGTGTCTTGAACTGAGAACGTTTGGAAACCACTGGTCTACAAGCTATCCCAGAAACCTTTGCTGCAGTGATATGCTGCAATTACATACTCGTCCACAAGGTGTCACTGTACAGCATGATGAATGGGAATAGTTGCTCTAAGGCTTTTGTGTCAATACAATGAAGTTGTTCTGCGGGGATATGGTTGATCAAACAGCCACGATCCTGCAGAATCTCTGGACAGTACACACTGATAATATGTCTGCTGAAACTGTAGTTTATCCTGTGACTCAGTGGTCAAAGTGGGCCATTATAAACCGGCAGGGCCACCATTGTTGAAAAGACAGCCGGGCCTACTGTCCTGGGCCCAGAGTGAGTGGGGGCCCAGCACCATGTCACTGGTATGCAATAGCAGTAGAGAGAATACAGATGTGTTCCCTCTGTTGTTGCTGTAGGCCTGAACTCACGCAGTGAGTGGCGCTGGGCCCAGACAGACGGCATGACGTCATGTGTGGGCCCAGGACTAGCGAGTTTCATCATTTCCCGGGCCTGGCTTGCACTGACGGCGGATCTGTACACCGGTATGGCATACTGGCACTTTTTCTCCACTAAATGCTGCCCCTTGTATAATCCCTGCCTCTCCGGGCCCATATTTGTGCCTTTGATATATGAAGAATAGTTTGAGATGGTGAAAACTCCCCACTGCTGTGTCCCCATAGAAAATAGAATAGGGGAACGTTTATGATCCGTCTTTTGCTTATATATTGGACCCTTTGTACATTAGATATCAGCACACATAAGGCAGCATTCAGCTCTCTTGCATTCTAAGTGCAGTTTAACCTGCCAGCTGCTGACAGCTTGGCTCTGCCACTCCTGATGCATCCTGGGTGTTGGGTTCTATATGTGTGTGCTGTACTGCCCATCCACATGTTCTGTCCCATTCAGATGGAAGGAAAACGAGAACCGTTCAAGACCAAGGACAATAACCGGATCCTCAGCAAAAGGGAGGACAAGAGGTTAAATGAGTGCGAGACGGGAGAAAGCGTTTACAAGCGGGAAGACAAGAAGGTCAGTGAGCACCACAGTACCTATGTTCTGATCGCACCCGATACACCTTTATGCTATCAGTTCTATATCCGGCTTCTGCATTGCATAAAAAATCCTCCGTAGGATTAAAAATCTTAATCCAAATCTATTTCTTCTAATGTATATTTTACTCTTTCACCAACAGAAGAAAAGTCTTTTTCTTTCCACCAAGACATCTGTGACGGACAAAGTGGTGTCGGTGGTGATCAACTCCATCTCAAGGAAAGGTGAGATGTCTGGGACATAATGGGACCAGTGTACTGGAAACGTATTAAGAGGCTGAGATCAGTTCAATATGAACTATTCTGTCTCCTGACTAGATAATAATAATAATAATGATCAGTATAAGATATGATTGTGCTGGGACTTGTAGTATGACAACACCAGGAGAGCCGCAGGTTGCCTACCCCTGCACTAGAGGATTGCTTTACCCCAATATACCACCCCCTCTGTGTGGAACTACAAGTCCCAGCATGCATTGACAGACCCTCCAACATGACCCATTCCATTAGGTACAAAATACTCTGTTCTGGAATTCCATCAATCAGTTACTATGGTAACCACCATTGTTACATTACTCAGACATCAGTTACTATGGTAACCACCATTGTTACATTACTCAGACATCAGTTACTATGGTAACCACCATTGTTACATTACTCAGACATCAGTTACTATGGTAACCACCATTGTTACATTACTCAGACATCAGTTAGTTCGTTATAACCAGGTGAGTGACAGCTGAAAGCCCAGGAGCGGAGTATTATGTACCTGGTGGAATGGGTTATGTTGGAGGGTCTGTGCACATTGATATTGAGACAGGATAAGACATCGCTGAGTATATATAATATAGAGAGGTCTCCTGACACTGTTATCGGGACAGGATCAGACAGTGCTGGTTTTCTGTATCAAATCAATGTATTTATATTTGTACAATAATGGATGCCTTTCCTCAGTTTCCCCAGAAGTCACAGACACCCCGACCCCAGACACCGTCTCCTCCTCCGGACCCTCACTGCTTGGATCCTGGGAGCAAGACCTGTCTCAGTCTATCCTACCGCTAGACATGCATATCGAGCAGGAATACACCAGCGATATCTTCACTTCCATGATGGTGAGATACTCCCGCGGGGAGACCCAGTATAACCAGTCTACAATGACACTAACAGATTTGTGCTTCTTCTACCCTCATAGAAGAACCAGGGACAGTATGTGTTTCGGGCAGGTGACCTTCCCAAGTCTGTGACCGCAGAAATGAGAAATATGCTGGTGGATTGGTTGGTTCAAGTACATGTAAGTATCCCATGTAGGGTCTGTCTTTATTAGGCTCCTAGTGGGAGGGTTTAGAGCTCTGTAGCCAATCAGATTATAGAACAGTGTTTTTCTCAGCATGGAGGATCTCGGGGCTTCTGTTGAGGTAGATGATTGTGATTGTGTAAATGTCAGAAGGGATATATATACAGTGTTTCCCCGATAATAAGACACTGTCTTATTTTTTTTTTTGGTCCAAAAAACACCATAGGGATTATTTTCGGGGTAGGTCTTATTTTAATTAACATTGACAGAGATTTATATAAACAGTCCTGCTTTTATCCCCATCATGCCCCCCAGTCCTGGAGAATTCACTAAGGCTTATTTTCGGGGTAGGGCTTATTTTGGACGGTTTACAAAAATTAGGGTAGGTCTTATTTTCGGGATGGGTCTTATCGGGGAAACACGGTAGAGGGGGATCAAGTTAGCGACAAGCTCATACCAGTGCATGAAGTATGTGATCGCTTGTGTTTTTCGTGGCAGGAGTATTTGGGTCTGCAGGAGGAGACGCTCTATCTTGCCGTCTATCTGATGAACTCCTACATGAAGGTTCATAATATTCGGACATATCTGCTCCAGCTCCTCGCTGCCAGCTGTCTCTTCATTGCCTGTAAGATGGAGGAGAGTCTTATCCCTGAGGTCAGGAAACAATGGAGCTCTACTTTGCCTGTAAAACGTGGAGGGTAGATGTAGATTGACTAAATAATGGGAATGGAAGTATATTGTCCAAAGCAACCAATCAGATTCTAGCTCTCAATTTCCCCATTTCATATTAGAGGATGTCATCTAGCATCTTATTGGTTACAATGGGAAACACCTTTCCTAGGAGTTCTATCTATGTCATCCTTAGTGAAGCATAATCCACACCCTAATAAGGATTAAGTCCTGGTCAGTAACTGATAAAAAATAATAGCTGTGTGAATGGCCAATAAGTGAAGGTTGCAAGAGATATTCACCAGGGTTGCAATTCTCCCAATATTCCAGAAGAGTCGGCCAATCTCTCCGAGGCAGAGGCTGTGATTTCATGTAAATCTCTGCCTCCAGCCCTGATCTGAACTATGAATGGTTGGGGCTTTTTGCAATTGTATAGGTTTTCCATTCAGGGGGATGCAACTCTGTACTGAGATTGTGTATGACATTTAGTATTTTATTATCAGACATGTCTTATTTTTTCAAAAAGTAAAAACAAAAAAAGAAAAAACCCCCATTGAATCCCAGGCTGCCATAAAACCAGTAGTTTCAGATAGTGACCACTAGGTGGAGCAAGACGCCTTTAAATGCTGCTGTTAGTGAGAGGAAGCCGCCTACCCATCCTAAAATACCTGTTTATTTATGTCCCATAATTGTGATTTCTATTATGGTTATTTAGATGAGTTTTTAGCGCTTTCACTGGCAACCACATAGTTGTGGTTGCGATTTTGACATTTAATATATCCCTTATGTGCCCTGAGCTCCATTTTTGTCCAGTTGCCACTACGATTACTGTATTCGCCTCGGTCACAAATGAGGGGTTAACCCAGGGCCGAATTAAGAGGCATGAAATGGAGTGGCCAGTGATATGGGGACCATTGTTGTGTGTGGTGGTCAGTTATATGTGGGCCACTTAATCACGCTGGGCCTGATATCATTAGCTGCAGCGCTATAGGCCTTTTAGACAATGGGGGCCTGGGGTCAGTAGTCCCACTAGCCCCATTGTTAATCCGGCTCTGCGAGCAGCGTAGAAGCAGCACGTTCTGCAGGAGTCGGTGATGTTGAGTGGACGGGGGATGTGTTTCTCTCGCAGCCGGCGGAGCTTTGCTTTATGATGGAAGATGCCTTCAGCAAGAAGGAGCTCATGAAGATGGAGAAAAAGGTCCTCAGCCGTTTGGGGTTTGAGTTGCATTATACGCAGCCTCTGCATCTGCTGCGCCTCCTCTCTGTCACTGGGAAGTGCCCGGAAAAGGTGTGTAATATTACATATCTGCCAATCATCTACATATCTTTGCATTTAATGAAACGTTAGTTAAACTTAGGTAAAATATATATATATAATGTGTGTGTGTTACTGTGTTCAGTAGAGTAACTACAGTGGGGGCGTCTGATTTGGGGGCCATGGGGAGCTGTACACCCTAACTAATTGAAGTATATACTGCCCAGGAGAGACGGAGCTCAGCCTTCAGATGCTTTGACTACTGTTTATAAACAGCTTGGCAGCTGCTGACAGCTTAGGTCTGTCCTATACTAGGAATGGGGACCCACTGCCCCCAACTAGACATCAACCAGCGCCCAATACAAAATATTCCAAAATATATAGCTTGCAGCAGAGAATAATTCCCAATGCAGTCCTAGGTACATATGTAAGCTTTGTAACACATCTATGATTATAACCAGTGCTCGTCGTGAGCCAGTATACTCCAGTATGATATACCGGCTTTACCAGCACCCTCATGGTATGCGCCAAATGATTAAAATACGCCACTTCCGGCTGCCGGGTCTCGCTAATACATGTGGTCTATATGTATTAGTGAGTCCCAGTGGCCGGAAGTG
>JABWIB010004063.1:18881-34932 GCA_016617825.1 Platyplectrum ornatum
TGCTATGGGCAACATCCCCACTTTCCAATCTCCCTGCTTAGTAAATTTAGGCCTTTGATGGTTTAAAGATGGACAAATGCATCAGTTTATTNATTCGACCATTCAGTTCTCAAATAACAATCACTGTAGAGTGTATAGTCATTGTTTTTATCAAATATCCGCTCCAATAATCTCATCATTTAGAATTCTGTAATGATCCAGTTCTCAAGGTTGTGTGTGGGAGTGTGTGCCCATTCCAGATATTCGTACCTTGTGCCTTCACCTTCAGATGGTTCTCCATCTTGCTGACGCCAGTATATGTCCATTTCCCCTTTCTCTCTCTTTATTTATCCTATACAACATCTCTGTCTCTTCCTGTATTTTGTATCTAACCCTGTTTCTGTCTTTTGTGTCTGTTTTATTCACTCTTTCTCTTCTTTCCACCTTTTCTTTTTAACGATATTTAATATTCACTTCCCTTACTGTCTTCTCTTCAACCTCTGTGGTGCACAATGCTCTCTCCATGTGGCATAGGTCACACCAGACCCTGGCATCGCAGCAGTTCAGGCACTGTAATTCTGAACCATACAATGTCCAGGGTAATTGTTTTTTGTATTAAAAGAGCAGCCAGGCACCTGCTAAAACAAGCTGGGGAGAACACTGCACACAACTACGTTCACACAAATGCACATAAATTCAGTTTCCAGTCTTTCTTTCTGTCTTTCTTTCTTTCTTTCTTTCTTTCTTTCTTTCTTTCTGTCTTTCTTTCTGTCTTTCCTACTCTCATGAAGCTATACGTCAACTCTGACCCAACTTCTACAGCCTGCCGTGAGTTCGGACTACACGGCAACATTTTATTGTGCTGCACCATCTGTGCTATGCCCTTGAAGCCATGCTGATTTCTCACAACCTCCCGACCTGTACAGATGTCTGATATACCTTTTGAGTAAATAAAGAATATAAAAAAAAATATTCAAGACAAGTGTTGTGTCACACACATTCATAACTGCTGTCACATACACCTTACACACAAATAGACAAAACCAAATAAAAACTGTCTCGCTCTTTCTCACACACACAAATACACAAAACTTCTGCTACACACCTGACGCTGATAACTGCTATCACACAATTATATACACATAAGTGCTGACACACACACACACACAGCGCTTTGCCAAATAGTACCGGTTTGGGTTTGTTAACATAAAAGTAAAACTAATCCCTACCAAAACAATAATAAAAAGGAAAAAAAAAAGCTGTCAAACAAGATGCGCTGTTACTGTATACATAATAAAAATCAAATCACAAAAACATATTTACAGATTATTTAGCAAAAGGCATACTTTAGCATGGTTCAGAATCTCCACTGTGTCCCATGGATTTATGCGTTTAGTTTTTTTTTTTTGTTTATTTTTAATAGTTCGGAGAAGTCACAATGTGTATTGTACTGTATTCATGTGTTTTTTATTATTTTAAAGCACATATATCTTGGTCATATCTATTGGCAAACATAGGAACAAATAAGGAAATTACAGCTTTAAGTGACCCATCCATCCAGTATTTGTAATGTAGATCTAGCTTTCCACAGGTCAATTCTTGTGTAAACTCCAGTAAATTGCAAATCCTGAATGAAACTCTGTGTTTAATAGAATGAACTGTGTTAGGAACAATGCTCTCTCTATGAAATATCTATTGCTTAATGACTGCACTTGATTGCATTATATATCATTTATTTATTTGTGTGCGTTTAATATTCATCCATGTTTGGTAGGTAGCATTTTAATGTAGGTGCTAAGATAAATAGGAAAAATAAATTATTTCAAAACTGGTATATTAAAACTGACAGAATTTAAAAAGTTTGTGCCATTTGCATTAATATTGTTCTGTGTTGCTATGGCGACCACAGTCACACAACATGCTATAGAGGGAGAGACTATAAATCAAGAATGGCACCTTTTGCAAATCAATATCAGGGAGATTGTGGTTATCAAGGCGCTACACAAAAGGGTGTGTGACTTGGGCCACTGAAGGGGTGTTTACTGATAGTTCCACCCATGAATGTGTCTAGTCGACCATGAGAACTGCATTGCATAAGTATAAGCATGCCAAGGACTTCATACTGATCCAGAATTGAACTGCCATAATGTTCCGTCCACACGACTCGGAAAGCTAATGGTAATGGCTATGGCTCTCAGCACTGTGTTTGCTTAGGGGACTGATTGCACAGATATGTAGGTTTTGCAGACACAAGCATGCGATGATAATTGCATATAAATAGAATTTTTGGAACTGTATTATTTTTATGCTTGCTGGGTGGCCCATGTCTGCACTAAATACTGCGCAAGCATTTGGGGAGGAACCCTGCTGTACTAGATCATAGCACAATAACGGATGTCATTGCCTAGATGCTTGTTGAAATAAATAGTATTAACAGCTGCTGCTAGACATATTTTTTTCCAGAATTAAATGAAATAATATGTTTCAGCTTGGAAACTGCCAAACATTATCACTGGCAAATGGTCCCATGTTCTGCGACACTTGTTTTGTTGTTTAAATGTGTGTCCCTAAATATAAAAGCAAGGGACTGACTTGATTCCCACATGAGAGAAATCCTTGTTTTTCCTTCTTTTTTTTTTTGTTTTTACTCTCAAGGGAACAGTTTTGTTTCTCAGAGTTTTAGCCGTTCACTTTGTAACATAGGAAATGCTATGAGAACAGAACCCACCCACAATACATTGCTTGCAGCTCTAAGGTTGTATCCGTTTCCTCTAATGGTTATTATAAAGCTGAAGCTAAAACATGAGTGTGAGGGAACGCTGCAAGCAAACAACATGGAGAAATCCTACATTTTCTCTCCACCCAAACCTGAAATTGCGAGCGTGCGCTATGAAGCCAGGTAATCTTCTCATGGGGCTCTGAGTTTAGAGTTAAGTAGAGAAGCAGGTGCTTTATTATTGCTGCTAAAACTGGCAGACACTTCAAAGTATGCCAGGGTCCCAGCATTACTTATCTAGATAAACAGGCAGGTGCAGNAAAATAGAATGGTCCAGGCATATTGAAGCTCTTTCCACATGCAGGGTTTATGGCCCCAGTTTGCTCAAAGGCATATGTAACATAGTATCCTATAAAAACATTTTATTCCATTGTTTAATTGCAACTGGAGAGTCTTTCGGCAACCTGTCAGTGCCAGGCTACACTGCAGAGGATGGGGGCACATACTAAATATACAGATAGATGTTACGAGTGTATACATAGGTGATCAACCACTCTTTGTTCTCCATAGCAATTACTATGTTACCTTAACACACACACAATATTTTGCACCCGTTTCATTGCTTCATGCTTTTGTTCCTAGTGAATTGATAAGCTTGATATTGCTATTATTTGACTCGTATTTAGGTGATCTCATAAATTAATGAGAAATAAATGTCACTTTAAAATTTTTAAATAGAATATTGAATTTCTGAATTCTAACCTATAGAGTGAAGCATAGCACTGCCATTCCATACATCTCTTGCCTTTGTCTAGGGTAAATGTTTTATGCAATATAGTATGTAGGATTTTTAAGACTTCCATTTCTTGTATTACATGTGGGGTATATTAAGGGCTAGTCACAGTATTTAAAACATGTGAGATATATATTAAGGGTCTGGGAATGGTATATTTCTTTATTTGCTGTTTATGTTAAGCTTTGGGAATGTCATAGTATAGTTTGCCACAAGAACCCTAACACTTGTAGAAAAGTTGTTGATGTACTCCACACCCCTCTTTTTTTTGTTTTAAGGCTCATTAACATAAACTATATCCGCTATTCAGATTAGATTATTTTTTAACTCTCTACAAACTATGGCTGAGATGCCTAAAAATGACAATCTGTTTAACCAGTAGTGCTGGATGCTGCATTCTTTGTCCTGCAGTGTTTATGTCTCTGTTAATGATTATCCGGGGTAACACACAGGGTGTTTTTTTTTCTCAAAGTTAATGTTTTCCTATATCCACTGTAATAAAATGTAGTCTCCCACATCTCTTGTGTAGAGTGCAGGTGGGTGGGAGTTGGGCTTTTTCATGTTTGAACATTCTGATGGATGAAGAATTAAAGAGCTCAGTATGTAACCTGCACTGATGTGGAGGAACTTGTAAAAAGACTCCCATCAGCACAATGCAAAATTATGTCTTAATATTTTGATAAAAGCTACTAAACAAGATAATGTGTAGGAAGACTGAGGAGCTCCAAGAGTTCATGAAGAGTTGTGTATATGTTCTACTTGCACAAATGGCTTGGGTAAATAGCCTAACGTGCGCAAGTCTTGTTTGGTCTTGTGGGCTTATACCTATACCAACTAACTGAGCTATATTATGCCACATTCAGATTATCAGCCTTGAAAAAGCTGGGTTTAGAGCCAGGGAAATTGGAGGGGCTTTGAAAAAAAGGAGCAGTCAGGTTAGCAGAAAAAGCCAGCTTTTTTTGCAGTGGGTCTGCACTGTTCACATTGAACCTTTGCTTTTTGCTACCAGTGCACATCATTATTAATAAAATGTGCTGTGATTGTTTGTTTACATGAGGGGAGGGGTGAGAGACAGGCAGTGTTGTGCTGAAAGCAGCTGACTATGAGTCAATCAGTGCTGCACAAACACAATGGGAGAGGAAAGCCAGCTTTGTACTGTTCACAATGACTGAAAAAGCCGGATAGGAGAGCCAAACCCTTTCTTTTAAGCAGGCTCTAAACACCAGCTTTCAGTAGCCGGCTTTTTGCAAATGGAGCGTTCACACTGAGTTTAGAAGCCGGCTTTTTCATTGCAGCCTGCTTCTTCATCAAAAAACAGCTAATGGGGTATTATAATTAATATAATAATAATAATGACATTAATCATCACTGGAGAAACATTTTGATTGAATTGTCTTGATTTTAGCATTTATGGTTTTTACCTATGTTTATTTGCACATTGCCCTTTCTGTTGCATAATTGTTCATTTGAATGTGCCAAGATGTTAATGAAGATTGGGCAATTTTGCCATTTAGAATTGTTTTATACACAGAAGGCAATTGACAAACTCTTCTTGTAGGTGTAGCAATAGGCATACAGAAGTTCTTTGTTAGCTAAGCAAAATGCACTTTGCATGATGTCATCAATAGAAATTACCAATGTAAATTCCAGATTGTATCACATAAGAGACAATAAACTTGGGCCACAATCTGAATGCTCTTCACACTGCTCGAATGTGCAAACATAAAGCAAAACAGTGAGGAAAACTTGCTATATTGCAATCTGTACTGGAGTTTATATGACCTAATGCTGCATAAAGCATATTGGTGTATGATATTGCTGCATGATGTATTATTTAGCTTGCACCCACAGTTTTCTATTTTTCCACAGAAAAGCCCAACTCTATAAACATTCAGATGCGCAGCTACACAAACATTTTTTTTGCTTAGTGTAAAAAGGTATAGTTGCAAGATTTGTGTAAATGTTATTTTGAATATATTGTACAAATGAGATTATGTACTTGTATGTACTTATGTATTGCAAATAAACAACATAAATCTGGCAAAACCTTTTTTTTATTTAAATATATAACAAATGTTGAGTTTTCAGTTCACGATTTGAACTCTGCCCCGCTTACGCTTATGTTCAAAGAGGTGATTCTGAATATCCCTTTCATAGGGCCTCAAGAAGAGAAAAGCTTACAAATTGTGCTTACACTTACACTATAGTGTATAAGCATGAAGTCACAAGCAAAGAAAAAGATGACATTTGTATCACCCAAAATCTGCTTTACATATTGTGTAACACCCTGTTCTGGGCCTCTCACTATTCGGATGCGCAAGCATCATCTTTGGAGCAAAAATTCTCATTCATTTTTCTGCATAGGGACATCTCGTGTATAAGTATATTATTGCAGAAAAAAATTAAGAGGCCAGTTTGTAAACGATCCACAGGAAATTATACGTCAGTGTGTGCAGATACATTGTTAAGCAGATCAGGGCTTTAAATTGTTTCTAAAGTTTGACAAGATGCCAAATTGTGAGTTAGTGTGCAGCCAGCTTAAACAGGCCATTATGTTACAGAGACCACCATATATTGTATTGTGACAATTCTTTACAACAAGTGATATTAGTCACCCCCTTGCTTTCACTTTTCTCATTTCTTTATTCTTTAGAATTTTCATTAAATCTCTTGCTAAGCTCCTATATTATGTAAGATGAGGAATAATGAAATGTGCAAAAATAGTTTCTGGCTAAAATCCATCCATTAATTCCCCTTACCTCTTTTCTCTGTATCCTGCCAAATCTAGAGGATACTTTAAAATCCCACAAAATGAAATAACATTAATATATGGAAGGTACAGGGTAGTTGATGCAAAAAAGAAAGTCAGACTTCATATTCGATCTGGAATGAAATGAGGTTTTCATTTACATAGAGCTCAATGTAATTACCTGGCTAGTTATTATTTCACAACCTTACATGCACCTAGTTGAATTATTACAATGTAGACTATTAAGAAAATAAGTCATGGGCAAAAAAGGACAAAATGTGTCCAATTTCTCAATTACTGGCAAATATGTTGATTGTTAATGAGACGTGTAATTTAAGGGGCCAATTCAATTAGGCATTGCGCCTAATATTCTCACTTACGCTGTTTGCGTTTTTTTTGCTTGCAGCCCATTGAAAAAACGCGATGTTTCTGTACCGTAAGAGACGGGGAAAAAGGGCACTTTTTCCCGTCATCGCACGGGATTGAATTCGGCCGCTAAGATGGGAAAAAAATGCGAAGTGCGCTTTTTCCCATCTATTACGGGACTGAAACCTNGCGTCTTTTTGTACGCGACTCAATGAACCGCAAACGAAAAAACACGAGTTTTCCTGCCTTACGCAAACAGCGTAAGGCAGAAGAAATTAGCGCGAAGGGGATTGAATCGGCTCTAAGTGCTTAAATGTTACCTTGCATCTTGGTACGCCCTCATTTTAAAAGGGGTCGAAAACTTTTTTGTGGTAGTTTGTGTGGGCTTGTAGTATATGTAGTATTTCTATGGTGATTGTCAGTGGGAATACACCATATACTGCATATAAAAATGTCATTATATAGCTTCAGGTCAGAGTTAACCTGAAAATGGGGGGTGGATAAGGGAAGTATTTGTGTTGTCCTCCTGTAGGCTACATCCTATTCCATAATTGTTACACAGTTAATGTCTTAAACTGGGGGAAGGGTATGATTATCTGATCGGATGGAATCCGATTGACACTCGTGCCCTAGCACCAATTTTCTAATCAGCGTATTGTGTCCTGCGGCGCCCAGCACTGAAGAACACCGGACACTGATGAAAAAACACTCGCCAGAGCCTCAGCGCAGGACATCTAGCAACGGAGGAGAGGTGAGTATGAACAGGGAGAGAAGTCCTGTGCTGATTGACAGACATCCCATACAATCAGCTGGGCGGAAAGTTTTCCTTAGGGGATAATGTCCCGTTTATTGGTTCCCACCACACTAGAGCGATAATCATGTTTCCAGATTTACCTTTTTTCTATGCACTTACTGTGGTGTCTGGTCATTCAGGAAGGTTTTTGATGTTTATCTGACAGTTATAATGTTATCTCGGTTTTGTGCTCTGTGCATGTTTTCCACAATGTGAATACTACATTAGTGACTGGATGTCATGGTGTTATTAATGGATACTGTATTTATAGTCTGTGGAATGATTCTATAAGTAACACAGAGAAGCCTTTTTCAACTGCAGAACTGAAAACCGGGATCCTACTGTATTTGCTATATTCTATTTAGATTGCGTAGTAACATTACATTATATTTGTGTTTGGTAAAGGCAGCATTACCATGCACAAGTTTAGGTTTTCTTTTTAGAATAGATCCTGTAAGTATTTAAAAGTACTTTCTTCCTAGTAGAAATGTAATCAGTGCTGAATCTTTCCTTTCACTGCTGCAGTATTTGCTGTCTTTTCCCCTTTTAGTTGTTAGCACTTGCAGTGACTCATTTGGAAAAAAGTAGGCATAAAAATGTGAATCTCTCATCCGATTGGATAATTCTTGACCACTCTCGCTTCCCTAATGGGAAATCTCTGTGTGACAGCCAAAGGATTGAATGTACTTGTGGAAAATAAACATCCCTTTTACTCATGCATCAGGGTCCATGAAATCTATCCTGATGAAATGACTCTTGACATGCCTGTACTTAACCATTTATAATGTCCATCCTAGAGGATTACATAATCTTTGATACCAAACGATGACCCTAGACCTGATTCAGACCTGCGTGTAATTTTTGCTCACATGCAGGTTTGTTCCCAAGAAGATATTACACGTACGAAGCAGATTATCGTGTAATCTAATGATCCTTGCCCCCCTAAATGCTAGGGCACAATATCATTATCCAAATTGTGGATTGATATTGTGCCTTAGAATTTATCTTTTCATCGGTGTACTGTGTTCTGCAGATCTGGGCAGGGGGTGGGGGGGCAGCTGGGCACTAGAACGATATCTAGGGGGATTGTATTATTTAAATTGAACAGTGTGGAATTGACTAAGAGCTTGGTGTTACATTCTGTAAGACTTCATCCTTATAGGGCTTGTTGGGTTGTNCAGCACTTAAGGTAGGTAGGTTCTGAATGCGTAATCATACAAAGTTGTACGAGGGGTGTGTTAAGGAGTTACAGGTGGAATCTAGGAGTGTTCAGTTGTACAGAATAGAATGTGTAGGTATGGAAAGCGATCTTTAGTCTGGATCCAGTGGACATTGATAAATTGAATGCCAGGTGATTGGGCAATACCTTTAATTCTTGTACCACAACACTGCAAGCGAGATAAAAAATATTGTTATAATTGATCAGTATCATGCAATGAACAGTAAATGTGATACGTTCACAATCTTATCATGGTGGGAGTTTGTACTATAAGCACCCATGACTGTTTTGGTTAAATTGTTTACTTTGACAATTCGTTTCCAGGAAATATTTCATGGGAACATTATTAATTTGCTTTTGGTATATGCGATAAATAAAGACAGAAATGCCAACCAGCTGCAGCAGTGTAACGTTTTCATTACTGAAATACTGTCATACTAAAATATGGATTAGGACATCTGGTAGTAGTATATAACCATACACATAAGTAAACAAACGTTTGGTAGGGAGTTACTTATTGGATAACTTTTTCAGGATAAGATTGACATAATTGCTTTACATGTGGAATTTCTAAGTGCGATATAGAATTATGAAAAACCCAAATATTATGGTTAGACAGTGGAAATGTCGCAGAATATTTACAACCAGAGCAGGGGTATCTTATATGTGGAAGTCACTGGATATACAGACAAGCCAACACATGACACGTTTCACTGATACCATGTTCACATTTCAATCCCGACAATATCATGTGTTTTTGGGGCAGTGGTAATTATAATTATAAATCTAATTATGAGAGCATATTAAAGAATAACAAAGAGAGAGTACGAAAAGATGAGTGAGAAGTATATTTACTTCTAGGTCAATGATATAAAACTTCTAGATATTATTGTTGTTTAAAAGATTTTGGGAAAAAAGAAAATACATTCTCTAATGTTGGCCATACACTGACATAGTGATCAATTCCAGCAAGAAAAAGGGTCTGATATCGATCTACCTTTGCATTACACCACTCCTGCTGGACTGATAATACTGTCAGAAATTAATCTGTCAATAGAACAGGGCCTAAATTTACTAAGCCAGGAACCAAAAATTTGTATAGAAGGTTTATAAGTTAAACCTTCAAAACAATAGAGGGGAGTCATTTTTGATAAGAGTCCCTGATGAATACAGTCACATAGAGTGTGGGTATTACACATATTATCTATTTTTTCTTGTATTCTGTTTCATATCAGTGTCTCAGAATGTTTGTATTGGAGTTTTGGGCAGATTCCTGAAATTCCTCTTCTGCTGATGTAAATGTTTGAAAAACAACAATCTACATTACCAAATGTATATTTTAATGACATTTAAAAGTAGTGTATTTTACATTACATTCCAGGAAGAGGGATGTAAAAGTAATGTAGAATTAATCTTTTACTCCAACACACACAATTTCAGTCTTGTAGTTTGTATGTAGTTACTGATCTATTATAAAAGTGTTGCTAGATTTGCCTGCATGGGCTTTACCATTTTCATTATACTGTATGTGGGTATATCTGGCACACAATGTTTTTAGAAACGGTTCGAGTCCTGACCTGCAGCACAATGCCCCATACACACAACGCGCTATGTTTCTGTGGATTGTTTATTGGTTCCCATAAATCTCTGCTGCAACATTATACATGTTAAATCGTACACACTGAAGTTAATTATGTAAAATTAGGAGCTCCCAAAATTCAAATAAAAGCATACAGTGCAGTTCAGCTGGTTGTGCAGCGTTGTTAGAGGGTACTGTGTGGTTACATAGATTTTTTTTATGCCGTTTTTTATTCCATCAATAATACACAAGCTGTGTTGTGCTGGGACGTATTATTACTTTGCGCAGTTATGTTTCAGCAACTTCAGGGACAGTCGGAAACAATGGACACGATTTAAGAATGCGGAAAACGCCCACATTTCTTAAATCTGAATCCAGTCCTATGTGTTATGTTTATGTATTTGAAGGAGAAATAGGCTAGAAATTTACTTAAAACTACCTGAAATGTAAGTTATACCAATTGAATATTGGTCATTTATATTCAAAAATGGCATATTTTGGAAACCATCTCTATTCAATGCTATCTTGGCATGGGGAAGTGGAGAATGCGGAACATTTAGAACAATCGGATATATATCAATAAACTACTTTTATGATCCCTTCATGAAAGTCCCATAACTGAGAAAATGGGGCCCTAGCCATATTTTTCACTGGGATAACTTAATTATCACCGGGGTAAAATGTGTTATAATGCTCTGCTATCTGGGACGTCTGTGAGTGCTGGTTACTTGGTGTTGGATACTCATTTGATTCCCTGGCAGCCGCCATGGTTGACCTTTGGTAAAAAACTGGGCTTTCAGTATTCTTATAGTAATGAATGTTGTTCAAATTATTTTCACATACTTCATAATTACACAACAGAGGAGCCAACTGCTTTTAATATGTCTGTAAAGACTATTATTGTCAACCACTCATTGAGCAGCTGTATTTATAAGCTTTTCAGTGATTGATGTAATGTTCTATTTATATTCTAGTTGGGAAAAAGACATACAGATTTTCTTTTTGTAAGTAATTACATAACCCGCACCCTTCATCCCCCTCCCCAACACACAACAACAGCAAACAAAAAACTTTTGGGAATAATTATAGAGGTCAGAGTATTTATGGCTTCTTATAGCCATTAAGTATTTAGCTGGATTACGTGTATGTACTAGGGTTTCTAGGTTTTTGTAAGACTTAAGCTGGGCATACACTATACACCACACAAATGCCAGAGTCAATTACAACTATCAGCAAAATACCGGTTATAACTCCCACCGTTAAACTAAAATATAACTTTTAATTCTAAATATTAAAAATCAACAAAAATCACCGAAAAAGTGCCAAATATGTTGTAAAATACCTGCTAAGCAGCCATTTACCATTGCTAAACGGAACCTGGGGCCTGTACTGATCCCTATTAAGTCCCTAGCTGGCACATAAGCAAGTATGGATATAAACCCCTACCTAACAAAGTCAGGGCACCCGCCCCGATAAGGGCGACCCTGTCTGGAACCTTATCTACTCTACGTTAAATACAGCCTACACTTACCCTCAAGGTTAACCCAAAAATATATGGGTGAGCAAGTCCAGGATCGTGTAGCGCTCATCAAATGAATAGGTTATACTTGATGAAAACCCAACCACTGTAGACAATTCAATGGAGTTATAAAAAATCCATACATACACTCCTTTCATCCATTGAAAACAAAAATAACTTGCAACAAAACTCAAAAAAACACTCAATCCAATTACACTCTCAACTAGACATGTAAAGTTTCCACTTGCATCAGCAAGTTCATCAGGAGATTATTTTACAATGTTAACTGAGGATCCACCTCACCCCTTAAAAACCGTCATATGGACCAGCTATTCAAAAAGGAATGATCTCACCCTCACGTGTTCAATCTGAAATATCCAGGGTATCCGTCATGGTAGGACCTGGGATACATATAGTATCCACCTTGCTGTAAGCGCCGGGTCTATCACTCGATCCCCTTGTGTTCTTTTATACGGTGTCCAGCCTCGCTGAGTGAGCCCGTGGAACGCATCGCGTGCGGTCCATGCAGCCGGAAGTTCATGCGTTCATGCGTTCCATACTGCCAAACGAGTCTGCGTTCCAATAACACGGAAGTACTAAAAAGCCTCCTCCCTCTCGCGGCAGATGGGACACGATCCTCGCGTACCATATCATCAGGACTCTCCAATTTGCATATCACCACCGTATCACATCATGAAAGGAGTTGTTAAAGGGCAAAAAACAATCGCCTTAAGGCACCTTACATTTAAGTGACCAGCCTGTTACGGATATCAAACACACCCCACTACTCAAAATTCATTCAGGGTGTCACATTCATGAAAGAATTATTCCATGGACAGCAAGTTATAATCATAGCAACCAAAGTCAAAATAAACACCACGTACCTAGCTCAGATTATTCATACCAAATGATATTTGATGTCCCAACACACCTTAAATGAAACAGTTAAAATTAACCTGCTCATTGAGTCCCTGTGGGGTGAAGGTTCTAAGCCGAACTATCCACCTCAATTCAGTCTGTAAAATGGAGCGGTCCCAGTTACCCCCTCTTACCGGTCTCGGAACTACATCAATTCCGATAAATCTGATAGACAGGGGAGCACTGGGATGAATGGTACACATATGGCGGGCAACAGGGGTATCCCTCCCGTGTTTGATATCCAAAATGTGTTCTGCCACTCTCCTACGGAATTCTCGTTTAGTCTTCCCCACGTATTCCATCTTACAGGGGCATACAGCCAGATAAATTACCCCCACTGTACGGCACGAAACATACGATCTTATACTAAACTCTTTCTGTAATTGGGTACTGAAAAAGCTTTCCTGATTAAGCATATAGGGACAGGCTACACAGCCACTACATCTGAAACAGCCAGTCACCCTCGCAGGTAACCATGTATTTTGCGGTTTAGGGGGTGTAAAATGACTCTTTACCACCCGATTGCGAATACTCTTTCCCTTTCTGAAGGTAATCATGGGACGGTCCTCTAGAAAGGGAACTAGATCCGGGCATACACTATAAGATAAGATAAAAAACTTTTCAAGAGTGGGTAAAACCATGTTGAATTGCAGGGGAGGTAATGAATGTCAGTGTGTGTATGCAGGGAGAATACTTTATTTTTGCATTTTGCACACAGATACAGACCAGCGTTACTGTTACACTGTTATTGACTAGGGAACATCATCTCTCACCTGTAATACTGATTGCAATTAATTCAATTTGCCTCACCTGCAATTCAACATGGTTTTACCCACTCTTGAAAAATCTTTCGATTGGGACAATTTATCTTATAGTGTATGGCCAGCTTTAGGCATTGGTTCTGCAGTTACAGCCAATTCTTGCTAATAATCAGCAACCAATGTTTTTTGTTTATAATAGTAGATTATTGTTGTATAACATGTATGACATCTATACTTAATATTATATTTTGTTAGAATGTGCAAGTAATAGGCAGTTAATATATTTATAAACCCATGAAAATAATATCCACAGAAACCTTGAACTTCTGAACTGATGTTGTTACGTTAATGCTAGTAAGACAATGTGTGCATTGGGAAAAACCTGGCTGTAACCTGGCAAAGCATTATGGGACATATAGTTCCTTAGCACCTTGAGTTCCACATGTTCATTAAACTGCTAAGAAGGTGTTGGTACTGATTAAAAATGCATTGACCATGTCCTGCTTGATTGGCTAATGTAAACGGTCATTTTAATTAGTATCTTTAGTAGTACATGGTACACTAAAACTGTCGGGTGCAGTCCCAGGGGCATGTGTTTGGGGGTAACTTGAAGGCTCATCATCTACCCTCCATCATACTCTAGGGGCTAAACTGCAGTCAAGGAAAAGTGTAGATTTTGTCCAAAGCAACCAATCAGGTTCTAGCTAACATTCTCTATTATGTAATAGGAAAGTAAGAGCTACAATCTGATTGGTTGCTCTGCACTGTTCCATATCCACTCTTTAGTAAATAAAGGCATTAAAAAGCCTCCATTTTCTCCAGTAGAAGTTGTTCTATTCTATTTCTATTTCTTGCATTAGTCATATAGCAATAAACGGTATGGCAAACAGAGCCTGAGATATGTGTGGTAGTAATGTCTATTGTTTCTGTAATTTAGTATTCAGTGGGCATTAAAATCCTGCATTGATTGTCATAAAGACTGCTTGTATACATAAAAGCCTTTGTTTACCCATTTTCCATTATTCATGCTAGGCTTTCAAGAAAGTGGCCTCCATGCAAAATACTATGTCAAGGAATTCATAATGATATAACACAAGATCTATAATAAAACGATACTTATGTGCTTGTTTCAATCTTCAATTCTCAAGTTTAGTGTTCCTTAAAGTGTTACATATCCCTTGCACTTATTCTTGTAGAAAGATTTGCTGATAAGGAATTCCGAGAATTTTGCCCTCTGGATTACAAATGTCTAATTAGCACAAATAGTTGTTTGTTCTGAGCAGAAATTCCTTTTCCATATGTGGTGCCATGTGTTGGTGTGAATCTGCATTTGTTAACTCAAAGGCACTTATGTATAGTTCTTACTAAGTTTGCTAAGTCTTTGTTAATAGTACGAAGATGACAACAAGTGGTATAAAGGGCAAGTTACCATATTGATTATAAGTATAAAAGACATGTAAAGGTGTTTGATAATGTTAGATGGTATATAAATGATGGTTTTCTCTCATGTAGTTCACGTCATTCATGGTGCTATGGTTGTATTTGTGAGTACTTTATTGCACTGTATTGCATGCTATTAGATTGATACACTTTGGCAATCTGGTTCTTACTCCTTTCAAAGAAGCCATCAAATGTAAGATTACCTCTAGTGGTGTACCGGTCTGCAGAGCACTACATTGACTCCACATTATTCACCGAATGTAATTTAAAAAGGTCATTCACTCCTTTTTCAAACTTAAAGTGCTTTATACTCTTTATAATCAGTGTATTGTAGTATCCCTTTTGTTTGCCTGTTTTCTACACCTCTCAAATTACCACTGCTCACTGTTGCCTTCCAGGTTCCCCCTTCCACGTCTTGTATAACTATATAACCTGCCTGGTTAGAGAATACCCCAACCTTCAATCATGGAAAAACTTTCTGAAAACCCACTTTTACAGTAGTGCCTCCCTCCCCACCTGCTATCATTGTCCACTCATCAGTCCTCTGACTCCTTTTTGTTTCTTCCATTACATATTCTTCCTCACACGTACTTCTTATTCTTCTATGTGACATTTCAATCATTTATCATTGTTAACCTGACGTACCTAAATTTATTATAACACCTAACTCCTACACCTACAATATGAATGGTCACCCTAAACTTGATCCTTTTTTGTTTAAACAGTAGTACAATTTCATTCAAATTTAATTTGTTCTAAAAATTTTACTAACCTTAAGAAACCTTGTGAAAGCTTATTGGCTGGAAGCCAGATTATATATGATCATCATCATCCTTATGGGCATAGTCAGTTTTTTTTAAACAGCCGCCTACCAAAAAGTTTCTATTTTTTTATATATTGTGTATTAGATTTTCTTATGTATTCATTATATAGTTATATTTCTTTTTTCTTTTTGTCAGATGAACATAATGATGTACAAAAGAAGACGTTTACCAAATGGATAAATGCTCGCTTCTCAAAGGTAAGACTATTTACCATACTTACCACTTACCTGAAGAAACCCAATTCTTACGACATTGAGATACCCATCAATCATTATGATAATTTTAGAATTCTGCTTAAATTCAGGGGTGTAGTGTACACACTGACTGAAACTGAACNCCTTCTTTTAAGCAGGCTCTGAACACTGGCTTTCAGTAGCCGGCTTTTTGTAAATTGA
>JABWIB010004065.1:18836-37969 GCA_016617825.1 Platyplectrum ornatum
GTGTGTATGTATTGGATTTTTGTTATACTAGATTACCATAGCATTACATTGTGTGACATTAGTATTAGAAATCTCAACTGCTAAAATATCAGCTAGCACATGCACAAGTCTTCATTAGTGTCGATGAATTTGGTCTTGGGTCATGTGCGGGATGTGTTGATTCGATCATTAAGCAAAAGACACAATTTTCTGCATACAGTCCTGTGTGATGTATCACTTTTATGTTACATACATTTATATGGTTCCTGAACAGGTGGAATACATGGCACTGATGGCAGAGTGTTGACTGGTATGCATTACCCAGTTAGAACATCCCTATTTCAACAATGACGTAGTTGACAGCTGACATGCTGCTGAATTGTTATCACAATATAGATCTCTTTATCAAATATGTAGCAATGCTGAATGTGCCTATCTTGTGGCGACGTAAAGTGTGGCACAGTGGCTGTTGGATATTTTGAATATAATGCTATAAAAATCGAATGTAACCTGCATGACAGAGAGAATTGCCCAAAATTCAGGAGTCTCCCAGACATTCCAGAAGATTCCAGAGAAGTGATGATCTAAGGCGCCTGGCGGAATGATCTTGCGTGTGGCAGCTGTGATTTAATGGCAAATATTGCAAAGTTATGAACTTGCAGCACAAACCCCCAATAGGTCAATANATCTTTAATGGCTCTATATTAGAAACTGCTGAGTGGGAAGGGATCTAGGAGTATCTGTGTTACCTAAAGGTATCAATGGTGTGTACAAAGTAATGGGAAAGGCTTGTCAGATGCTTGGTTGCATATGGACAGGATTTAGCAGCAAGAAAGAATTATAGTGCATTTTACTGCCTCACCTGAAGCACTGGACATGATCTAGACCTAGGAAGGATCACAGCTTGTAAGTCACTTGGACTTTGTGTAATCTTGAAGTGTGTTTGTGCAAGGGTTGTACAGTTTTACCTTAAGCAACATATCTGTCTTGTACAGAAAGGAGAATCATGTATAAGGGCTTAACCAAGAGTTTACTTTACAAACTAAACTAAACTGAAGGCCAAATATGGTCAGTATAATATACAACTGCATGGGCCATTATGACAATTTTATGATTTATTTCAGTAGGTTACTCTTATTATCTTNTGTCCCAGACACACAGGTCAACTGTACTACTCAATAAATCTGCACAGTGTATGGTGTATTTTGCATGTGATACTGCATCTTATATGACAGGCTGCCAAATGCCAAATTTTGTTATGACTGTCCAGTTATCANCTTCTGTGTTCTTGTCCTTACAGCTTATTCTTCTCAAGATTTTGCTTTCAAAATAATTAAGCAGCATTACCTTTTACCGGTTATCCTTATTTTAGTTTTTATGCTTTTGCTGGTTTGTGTAACAGTTTCACGTTACAGATTTAATGGTTTTGTTTGTTTGTTTGTTTTATTGCAGGGGTGAGGTAGCAGTGTATCGCAAAAGCCCTGTCTGCCACTTCACCTTCCCAACATCACAAATGCGACCATGGGAGCTGGCAGTGAATAGGTGGCCTCCTTCTGCGCCCATTAACCAGCAGAGATTCTTTGGACCCTGCAGCAATCCAGGGCACGTCAGGCGAAGGTAGGAGCTGCGAGGCTCTATAAAAGGTATCCCCTTCTAACATAGTTTGCATCTAAAGAACAACATCCATATTATAAAGTATTAAGAGAGCTCAAACATTGGATATGTTTTGGGTACGCTGTTCTTACCATCTATAAAAACACTATTTTTATATTTGTGGTTAACTTTTTAGTGATCATTATTTTGAGACCCCAGTTCTACTATTGTCACCTGTGTTGGGCAAGTCTTTCCCACACAAACCAGTTTTACACATAATCATGTCACAAACCCTTATAATGACAAGCATGGNTTTCATGTATAAACCTATAGGTGTAGGGTATATTTCATAGAGAACCTATATCTCTTAGAGAGCTTGAAACCATTATATATTACAAGGCGTACCAGGAGAGAGTTTTAAATCCATTTATAACACCCTGTGTATTTGCCACAACCATTTGCCAAGGGAAGTGTACAGGTATTGTGTTGAATCTGTATATATATTTGCCATCCATGAAAAATTTGAAGCTTCCTTATTATGCTGGCCATACATCAGGCTGATAACGGGTGCGATGATGCGACGCACGCTCCCGCAGTCGCACATTGCATCGCTGAATCCAGCGATGGATGTCACTGTTGTATGGCCAGCGTAAGTTTCAGAATACGCCACCTTATTGTGGTATCTCTGTAAATTTTTGCATTTCCTACCAATCCAACCCATTTTCTTTCTCTCACTCTCTAGTCCACCAACAAGACGTCAGTGGGGAAGGAGGGAAAGACCTCAACAGAACCACCTCAGTCAGGATGAGAATTCTTTCCGGGCTGCTTTCTTTCCTGTAGATGAAACTAGAGTTTTTGCCCTCACCAGCACTCCTCCACGAATGCTCCATCCCACTGCACACTCCACTCAGCAAACCTCATTCATGGTTGACCTTCATGAACAGGTAAGACATTTTTGTTCACTTCAGTTTTACAGATGCAATGCTAGGTGTATGTGTATAGTATTTAGATTGATTGTCATCCTGTTTAAAGACTTAGGGGTATAGTTACTAAGGAGTGAAATTGGAAAGTGGGCATGTTGCCCATAGCAACCAATCAGATTTAAGCTCTCGGTTTATTTTACACACTGGAGAATGTGAACTCGAATCTGATTGGTTGCTATGGGCAACATCCCCACTTTCCAATTCACTGCAATCTCACCGCTTAGTAAATATACCCATTAGTCTACTTTTAGTGCACATTTGGCATCTGTGGTGATGTATGTAATGCATGTTGCATCCTTTACAGGTGCACCAGGGACCTATCCCTCTTTCATATACTGTTACGACAGTAACTCAAGGCTTCCCTTTGCACACTGGGCAGCATATCCCAGGGTGTAGTGCCCAGCAGCTGCCAGCATGTTCGGTCATGTTCAGCGGCCAACACTACCCTCTCTGCTGCCTTCCTCCCCCGGTAAGTGCTTTAATGGGTTATTGCTGTGGAATTAGTTTCTGCATAAATTTCCCCTTTGCAATAAAAAAAAGTTGTGTGCATAGGAGATTGATGTATAATAATATTATTATTTCTAACTTATCTTAGACACGTGCCATATGTCTATGCAGTTAAAGCATGCTGAGTTTTGTAGCCTGACAACACTGAAAGAGCCGCACTTTGCCTATCCCTGGTCTACCCCAAAAGAAGACTACAGCAAATAAAGGGTTCACTTCAGGGTGCAAACTATACACAAGAATCAAAAATGGTCAAATAAGACACAGCAAAAATAACTAAATTATCTGACTTGGTTCTGTCAACCTATATATAACCTTCATCAAAATGATGTGAAGAGTCACTAGTATGTATTGATAAAGTTGTTTCTGGTTTCCAAGTTGTAGACAGTNCTATGCAAAGGTTTATTGATAGGGTAGTTAAGTATAACTTAATTCATTTTTCCAATTACATTGATCCCATGAACCAAATGTGGTTGCAATTCCTAAACATTTCNTGTGATACTTCTGTTCTACTCCTTGAATAAAAGCTAAAACCCCAAACCCTCTTTTTACTTAANAAATTGACCTTCTGTTCCTTCAGTCTTCCAAGCTTTTAATTCACAGCTATGCTTGAAGATAATATAAAAAAAACCCTGTACAGATGGCNAATACTCAGGTCTGATCAATTAGACATTCACCACAGAATTTTTCCCATGCTGCCCCATGTGAAGATGGAAGGGTTACGTACAGGTCCTGGCAAGCAAAGGTTTCATCTGTGGTTATATTCACATCATGGCCAATAGGACTGCAGACAATTTAATCGACCCTTTAGGCTTTTGAGGGTTTTTTTTATTTACCTGTTTACTTGCCCACTGTGCATGAATGGTTGATGTCTGCTCTATTCATTACTCACAATGGAATCCTTCAGTAAGTGCTGAAATGAATGGATTCNGCACTTACTGCTAAAAAGTAACCAAGCTTTTATCGTTTTCTTAAATTTATGTGTTTACATTTACTTTACTCTCCATAGTGTAAAGCTGGCCATCAGTGAGAACGACATCATTCTCGTGGTGGCCATTAAAATAATAGAAAAACNTGAAAATAAATAAATTAAATAANAACATANATTTCAGATGTCTTTGCTGGGCCTTCTTCCGATGCTCCGGCGTCACCTTAGTGTACGGAGAGGACNCTGTNNAGGCATGATNGNGTCACACATATACAACATCCTCTCCTGCTGCAGTGGACACGCCAGGAGCATCGGAAAAAGGAGCTAAAGACACCTGGAATGCTCACAAATCTGTGCATTGATACATAAAATAAAAGGATTCTGTTCTGCTGAAAATAGAAGCTATGTTTCACTACATTGCCCTATTTTCACACTTAACCATACATTTTAATACATCTTGAGGTCTGTGATGAAGATGTAAACAAGTTTAGATATGTAAGCCGGCCATCCACTACAACCATTCTAGTTGTAATAGTGCAATTATCGCTCCTGGTTTTGAAAAGTCGCAATGGTGGATGGTGGCGATTTTTGCATTTCACAACAATTATTTTTAGTGAACTTGTCCAGCTTTAGGGGCCGATTCAATGGTTTGCGCAGACTAATAAAAACTGTCCGCACGTTATTTTTTTTATTTTTTCATCTTTTATGTTAGTTTAAACTGACTTATTTTATACACGCATGTATTTCCCCCTTATACGGGAAAATATTGAATCAACACCTTCTAGTAACTCTGCAAGCATGACCTTATTCAGAGTAGTGTCCATGTCAAAATAACATACTCATTTTATAGAAACAGTATGGANGTAAATTAATCAGTAGTAAACTGTTATTACAGCTCATCCCTGGATGCACCATGCAGCAGCTTCCTGTCTCGTACCAGCCATTTCCTCCTTTACTTTCCAGCGAGCATTACATCTTGCATCCTCACCCGCCGCTGCCACCACACCAGCCACCTCATATGGCCTCTCTTACCCCATTTGTTACGGTGCAACCACAGAGAATGGTAAGTGCATTTGTGGTGCCAGTTTATTGCAACTCGCCCACTAGCTTAATGAGGACGGTTTAACTTTCTTTTCTGCTTACATGTAAACAAAATATTAACAAGACTAGTGTCGCTATATCTACCAATATGTGGTTTTTTTATGCAATACAGAAGGATTTAAATAATCCTGTTTTGTGTTTTATTAGGAGCTACATAAAGTCTATTAAATAACTGAACGTATTTATATTCTGTGATTTCATCCTTGCAATAATGATATATTATAAATACAGAGGGGTTTAATTGGAAATATGCATATATTGCATCACAGATACAGCTTGTAATGCAGATCAGTCTATCGTGTACGTGATACAACGTCACTTTACATTGGTCAGTCAGCAGTAATGTTATCATATTTTACCTTGTGTAACAAGTTACTGTATATATTATAGGATGGTACAATATACACGCACGTATAGTGCCACAATGAAAATGCGTATTTTGACATGTCATTTTCTTTAGTATGCATAATTATAAATTGTACTTAACACTTGTTTATAAAGTGTNAACCTGTTCCTCAGAAAAATAAATATAGTACTTAAGTGTATAAAAGGGGAACCAGACATAGATAACTGGAGACTTTATAAAAAAAACCTGAACTTTAGTCCATAAAACACAGGTAATCGTTGCAGAGACAAGCGCATCAGTGCTAAAGCATGTTTGCCCTCTGCACTTGCACCAAGTTTTTACTGTTATTGGGATTTAGTTTTGTTGCCTTTGTGTTTGCCCTGGGTTTTTTTTTTTTTTTAATGCCCCGATAGGATCTTTCTCAATCTTTTTATGCATTAAGATGTTTCCTATCTAATATTTTATTTGTCTTCATTTCCTTATGATCCAGCCACTGCAGAGGATAGATAATGACTTAGATCTTCGAGGGGACCAACATCACTTGGGCAGTTTTCCATTCCACCACTCTCACCCTGTGCCTGCATTGCCCCATTCAGTGCCCATGCATTACCTCTCCCATGATGCACTGCATCAGGAGTTACCCTTTCCTGTGGTAAGTGTACCCAGCAAAAATAGATATATAGATATATATATATATATATAGATATATAGATATATATAGATATAATAGATTTATATTTCTCCTAAAGCTAAAGCTTTTGTCATTGTTATTGCAGCCATATGCTCATTTGATGCCAAGGCGACTTAATACACAGCGGTATCGCCTGCAGCAACCACTGCCACCACCTGCACTGTCACCCTCGTATTACCCTAGTTTTCTACCCTACTTCCTGTGAGTATTCTTTATAATTATATTGTTCACCACTTTAGTCTTTATTCATTATATCTGATTAAACATTGTTTCTAATGTATTCTCCCTGCAGCTCCATGCTTCCTGTATCCCCCACCTCTGTTGGNCCGGCAATCAGCTTAGATTTGGATGTGGATGATGTGGAAATGGAAAACTACGAGGTTAGATTGTCCAGGATGTTCAAACAAAANAAATGTTTACCTTGTATGCCAGTAAATTATAAACAGGGTGGAAATTAACTTTTTTTTTTTTTAGGCATTGCTGAATTTAGCGGAGCGTTTAGGAGAAGCTAAGCCACGTGGACTCACCAAAGCCAACATTGAGCAGCTTCCATCTTATCGCTTCAACCTTGAAACCCACCAATCTGAGCAGACCCTGTAAGTGGTTTAGACTTTTCATATCAAAAGAAAGTTCTAATGGCTAACTCACAAATCATGTTCTCTCACTTGCCATTGACTTTGTATTATAGTGTATTGCATATTTGTTCATCAATTTTGTTTACAGTGTGTGTGTGTGTGTGTGTGTGTGTGTGTTATTGTAGCATTCACTGAAATATACACCTGCAACTGAGTATCTATGTGTGTAAAAGTCAACCTAATTGGGCATTGGATCCATTCATACTAGTAATTATTTGTGGCAATTGGTCAGAGGTTTTTCTCAAACATACAGCTTTACATTTAGGTTCTGTCACAGATATCTATATAAATACAAAATTTAATTACGACTTAATGTGAGAAATGCATAATGATGTCTGTACTTATAAACTTATATTTCTATGCTTTTGGTTACTATATCTTCTGTTTACTTCCAGGTGTGTGGTGTGCTTTTGTGACTTTGAAAGTCGGCAGCTCCTCAGAGTGTTACCTTGTAACCATGAGTTCCACGCAAAATGTGTTGACAAGTGGCTTAAGGTAAACCACCTATTTCATCGTTGACTCTGTAATATATTGTGGATGGGCAGCGCACTTGCCATACTCTTTAATAATAAGTAATATAATTTGAATTNGTACATAGTGCTTACTACATAAATTAGAGTTTCCAGTCTTCCTTCCCAGGCCATTTAATAAAACAGCTTTTAACTTAACTATGAAACTATTATACTGGAGTATAAAATAATGTATCCTTCCATAGATAGGTAGCACATGGTTTCTCATAATGCTTATGACCCTTTTAATAATCAACCAAACAGTACTTTCAACATATAGCGTTAACAGGTCCTTGTGAAGCCAGCATCTTAAGGCCATGTAACTTCATGCTGTTGCTTTAGCAATGTAGGGTAATGTCACTAAAAGATCTCACAATGACACGTTCACATGATTTAGGAGAGACTTCTTTTATGTGATTGTCAATTTTCTAAATCCAGTTCTGTTTCCTGAAATGCTAAAAATGTTTGGGACATGTTTTGTGTGTACATTTTTGTTTTATTTATTTATTTTTCTTTCAGTCCAACTGCACATGTCCCATCTGCCGGGCCGATGCCTCTGAGGTTCACAGAGATGGGGAGTGAGGATAGGTACTTTGCCCTCTCGCCTCCTGCCGGTGCACAAACCCAGAGGGATCAACCCAAAATAAACCAGCCTCTTTGCCTGACTCGGATGCTTCAGCTTCCCCCTCCACTTGCACTTGTCCTTCCGGCTAGGACACAGCAGCTTTGAATCTGGAGGTGGTGGTGTAAAGAGTCACCCATTCCTCAGCCTCCATCTTAGTACCTCTACACCCCAGCACTTCCCAACAGTGCCCTTGTATTATGTATTGCGGTTGTAGGCATTGGGAGGGAATTGAGGTGTGTTAAATGATGAATTAGAGAATCTAAACTTTCTCTCCCTCCTTCTGAGGGTAGCTGAGGCTAACAGGAAAAAGACTGAGTCATTAAAGCCAGTGCTAGCCCCCAAAGGGGACCTTGAGGCATTACCAGGGGCTCCCTATTTGCAAAGTGTACTTCTGTCAATCCCTTAGTTGAGAGGAGTGTCACAGCTGCTTATTTGAATGTTTGCACTGAAGCCCTGTTGGGCAGTTTTGTTTGTTTTATTTTATTTTTTTGGACCAGATTTTATAATGTATTTCATTATTTGCTGCCATAAGACTTTACTGCATTCAGAGGAGGGGGTTAATATGTGTGTGTGACATCTGTATTAGCCATGCACCTTCATTTCTGTTGTGGTCTTCAGCTTCCTTGTGTTTAGCAACCCATTTCAATCCAGTGAAGTGTAGTGTGATCTGTAAGGGATGGCAGTCAAGCCTATTTAATGTACTTTTAACTTGACCCAGTAAGGAATATTAATGCCCCATGGTAAGCAGTGGTTGAGGGTTTCTCCTGCAGATTTTGGCCTTTTTTGTGCCAACTTAAGCATTGGCAAAAACATGATGAAATTGATTTCCTATACAAAGCTACCTTCTAAGAGACAATAAATGAACTGTGGACTATCCTATGTCTTGATCACCAGCTTACCTTTACCTTACATACCAAGCTACAGCCAATGGCTGGTGTGGGCGCTATAAAATGACCATGTGCCATTTCACGACACCATAGCATTCTGTGTTTGAAATTAATTTGCTGCCATCCAGTTTCTGGCAATATTGTCGTTTTAACAAAATAAAATTGTATTTGACAAAACCTTTAAGTGAATCGGACCAGTCCAGAGGTATAGTGGCTGCCTGTCCGTATGTTTCCCCATGTTTCCTGCTAGCTGAAGCCCTGGTAATGCCTCCACTATGTATTTTGTTAGGCAGCAGGTCACACAATTACAGGCTGGTGTGAAGCTACAGGACAATCTCTGCTGCACACCAAGCCATGTTCTAGTGAGCGTGTTGCACTTGGCACTCGCAATCTCCCCACCCCTGGTTTCTGTGTGAGCAATAACACAGAGGCACACGAGTGTGCGACTNCCTTATTTACTGATTTGTATCTGTTTTAGTTCAAGTTTTGCATGATAGAACAGCAATGAAAACAACAAAAGAGCCAGCTAACCATTTCCGATCTGTGTGCTTGTTTAAACGGTCGGGCAGATAGTCTGTCTTAATGTTTCTCAATATGCATGTCTGAGCAGCTTGGAATATGGTATCTGCTAACCCTTGGCCGTCTGTGGAGTGACGTGAGGGGGGTGGGAGGGACTGGGACAAGCATTATATAGGGGTATGTAATATGCTGAGCTGATCACTGCTGTGCACTTGTTCGCAAGCAGAAGGCACCTGAACTGATTGTTGGGGTTTAATGTCTAGTTGCCTGTAAAGGCCACTCTCGGGCAGGGATTGTGTGCAATGGGGGTGTTCTTAGACCAAAAGTACAAGAGTTACCCATAGCACATTAGAGTGGATTAATGCTGGACCTACGACACTGTCTACTGATGGCTAGTTCTACATATGGATGGTTTATTCTCTTGTGTCCTCTCTCATAGGGACTAATCCTATATCTGTTTGTACTGTGCATCAGTAATTTAACCCATTGCCTCTTATCTGCCTGTGACCTTTCAGTCATTCTTTCATTTTAATAGGGGTGGGCAGATGACCATGACTAACACCAGTTCTTTTTGTTTTGTTTTTTTCACCCCTACCCTTTTCTTTAACTTGTGGGAATAGTGTCATAACCAACTTTAGAAGGTTGCCAAGTGTTCGGCTTTAGATGTCTTCCTCTCCACTGACCACTTCACTGTTCTCACTGTTTTGAAAGTTTTGGAAATGCATAGCAGATATTTGCATAGCTTATATACTATATATGTACTAATGCACTGGAACCAAGTTATAGTAATGTATTCTGCGTGAAGGCAAAATAAAACCAATAACCAGCATGTAAATCGCAAAGCACTGATCTTGCATCCTCCTTGTTTGTCCTTTCCTGGGTAAAGGGGATGTTGGTCATATTCCTTTTACCCTTTGGTCATAACTTGAGGTCTTAAGCCATATGCGAACAGTGAGAGCAGTGGAGAAATAACTGTTTTATATGCTGGAGTGTGATTGTATATCTGCTATATTCTCTCCCCCTCACAACAGATAATAAAATCCCTGTTTTGTAAACTGCCATTGTGGGGCTAGTGGAAGAAGGTAGCAGTGACTNCAGCAGAGAAACTGGACTGAAGCACTTGTTTTACAGCACACAAGTTACCAAAGGTCTTACTGTGTATATAAATATATCAACAATTTTATCAATCAATCAACTCACACCAGACAATAGCAGTATCTGCTGCCCATCTGTAAAAAGCCCTTAAGTACTGGAGATGTCCTCTGCCGTTACATAACTTATAAGGGCTTCTCCAGCGGAAAAGGGATTATCCCGTCATTGCCCTCTGCTCCACTGTATAAAATGCATACAGTTCTTCCACTAACCTCAGTAGGAACTCCACAACTGTAGTTTGAGTGCTTTTATGCTGTATAGTAAGGCACTTAGCACCTCATTATCAGTCTGCTATAAGTAATGCCGTTGGTTTAGGATGTCTGTGATTGCTGCATAGGTGCCACTTTTTAATCTCTCTCTCTNTATATATATTCTTATTTTAAACACCCCTATGGTGGGATATAGTGGATTGTTTACTGTATCATCCTAACCTCCTGGACCCCTTAATCACACTGGGTTGATCTCAATTTTCCCCTTTCACTAACATTTCTGCCCCTTTCCCCGAGTTGTGGCTTCCCTTACTCAGGGTCCCGGAGGTGTCTTCTGTGTTAGAACTGTATATCTATATGTTTGTGTATACATATAGATATAACTATATATACTTTTTATTTTTGGCTTTTGGTACTTGCACATTTACTGGTTACCTCATTTCCCATGTATGTATTTGAAAACAAAAAAATGCTAATATATAGAAATGGTTCTTGAAGCTATCAAAGTGTGTTTCTTTTCCTCCATTCCATTGGAATAATATTGGTTTGTAGCATTTAACATAACTAGTAATATTGTATTATATATATATGTGTATACTGATTGAAATTTTTAACAGATTTGTACTTTTTTTAAAATGAAAGTTGCTAGTTTTGCTTGACCTGGTAGTGCAATCATTTTATTTTTTTTTAATGTTGTGGCTGAATTGAGAGGGTTCACTAATAAATGTACAACAATAATACTGGAATGTCTGTTGGTCTTTTTTTTCTTTTTAAAATTGCTGAGTGTACTTACAGACCAGAGACCAGAACTTAAACAGGTGACTTGTGAAAATATAGTGTGGAGCATCTGCAATATGTATTAATTGACATTTCTGGAAAAAGTGCTGAAGGTGGTTTGCATTGGTGCTACACTAAAAAACAAAATTCTTTACATGTCATCCGTAATGTAGTAGACTAGTCAAATAGTTTCTGATATGGCTGTATTCTTCCATATGCCAATAGATCAAAACACAGAACATATATAAAATTAATGACTGCAACATCAGTTTGGCACTAATTATTGTATAGTGTGTACCCTTCCATACAGTGGATTTGTGTGACATGCAGCCATCATGTGATAGTTTATGCAGTCGTTTCTTCATTTTCTACTGGTTTCTTACGTTTAGGAAACTGGTAATCTTGTATCTTGAAGCATTACTTTTGTTTGGGGCATCGGCACAATTCTAATGTTTTGGCTCTATACACCACCACAATGGATTTGACATGAAACAAACAATGTATTTTACCTGCAGACTTTCATTTGAGGGTATTTACATTCATATCAGGTGAATCATGTTGGAATTACAATGGTTTTTATACATAACTCACACTTTTTAATGGACCAAAAGTACAAACTAAAACAATCCTAAATCTAACTATCTTTTTAATACTTTGTTGCAAATCCTTACAGCCTGAATAATCCGAAAAGGTCCGTACTAGGTTCGGTGTATCCAAGCTGCCATTGATAGTGTCCTGAATCCCTACTGTAGGGTGATCAACCTAACACCAAAAAAATGCTTTTAATAATACCAGAGAGAGAAAAGGTGGTGTTTCATCCGGGAGCACTCCCCACTTAGACCACCATATCCACATATGTTTTTCTTTTAAAACTTCATTTTTATTGTGTATTCTTAAAAAGGTGAAATATAGTTAAAATGATAAAGATAGAAAAAGAAAACTTTTTAAAATATTGTAGTCCCTATGTCACTTATTACTAAATTTAAAGTCCTAAACATATACTGTATCAGCCATTCCAATACTGTGGCCGTTATCCAGCTTATGAGTAGCACATATGTATGTATATTTGTTTGTATTGCTACTTGTGTTGTTACTATTGTAGCCAGAGATATCATTCACACTGCTGTGTGAGCGGTCCTCCTTATGCTGGGCCTTAACGTTAGCGCTTGTAACACGTGCTGCCGCTCGGTCCCATCAATCATATATCATATGGATCGGCTCACTCTATAGACACCATTATTATTATACGTGGCGTGGCATGGGGTACTAGTAACCCTACGTACGTTTCACCATTTATCGTTGTCAAATTTTTTTTAAGTTTTTCTTTATCATTTTAACAATATTTCACCTTTTTAAGAATACACAATAAAAATGAAGTTTTAATAGAAAAATATATGTGGATATGGTGGTCTAAGTGGGGAGTGCTCCCGGATAAAACACCACCTTTTCTCTCTCTCTCTCTCTCTCTCTCTCTTGTATTATTAAAAGCAATTACAGCCTGAAGTCTGGAACACAGACATCACCAGACACTGTGGGGGACGATTCAATCCCCGTTTTAGACGCGAAAAGCCGAGCGTGCACTTCTTCGCATTTTACAGTAAGGAAATCTCGCAGATTTTAATGAGCCGCGAACTAAAAATCGCGAGTTTTCCTCCCTTACGCAAACAGTGTAAGGGAGGAAAAAAATTGCGCAAAGAAGATTGAATTGGCCGTGTTTCATCCCTGGTGATGCTCTGCATTTTCCCTACAGTTTTGTGTTTTGTCTTCATTAAGTGAAATGCTCAGTCGAATTTGGGTCAGGAGATTCAGGCCATTGCATAAGATTCCATTTTTTTAGTCTTAAACAAAAAACTATTTGGCTGCTTTTGCAGTAGGCTTGGCGTCATTGTCCATGTGCACTGTTATCCAATGAGTTCTGAAGCATTTAACTGAATATGAGCAGATAATATTGCCCGAAACACTTCAGAATTCATCCTGCTGCTTTTGTCAGCAGTCACATCAACAAATACAAGGAAACCAGTTATACTGGCAGCCATACATGCCCACGTCATGACACTACTACCACTAGGCTCTAATCTTGTCTTCCTGTTTCTGTGACTCACCAATTGTTAACATCTTGTGGTGAACTCTCTATATTAACTCTTCTGACATCTTGATTGTTGACTTTCACACATCTACACCTATCTCCTGGAGAGTGTTCTTGATTTGGCCAACTGTTGTGAAGGGGCTTTTCTGTTACCCACCACAGTTGTTTTCCATGGTCTTCCAGATTTTATGTTGATCTCTCCAGTGTCTTTATTTTTTTTTCACACATCTAATGTTTTTGCTATCTCTGTCTTGGGATTTCGATTTTTCAACCTAATGATGGCTTGCTTCACTGATAGTGACAGCTCTTTCAAAATGTCACACCTAGAATGAGCTCCAGCCCTTTTACCTGTTTAATGGACTATGAAATAGCAAGGGAATAGCCCCCACCTCTCCATGAAATAGCTTTTGAGTCGATAGTCCCATTACTTTTGGTCCCTTAAAAAGCGGGAGGCACATATAGAAACCATTGTAATTCCTACACTGTTCATGTGATTTGGATGTAAATACTCAAATAAAAGCTGAAAATCTGCAGTTAAAGCACATCTTGTTTGTTTCACTTCAATGTGGTGGAATATAGAACCCATAATATGTGAACTGTGCAGACATCCTAATATGTATTGGCCTGTATCCAGATCCCTTTTTATACAGTAGGTCACCCTTTTTGCTCTGTACACTGTATCCGTCGCTCTTTTTCTATATACCCTCGCTATTGGCATCCATTTATTCTATTACTTCTGGAAGGCTTCTGACTTCATTACTTTCCTTCACAGTATTGGATCTTTCTGACTGATAAGAGCCACATTTCAGGACCTGGTGCTTAGGATTTGTCCAGTGCTGACTTACAGCACAGAATGATTAAGATTTTGGAATAGTGGTTAAATTTACTGGCCTTGAAGAATAATTAAAAAAATGTATGTGCTACAAAGCTACATCTAACTTAACAACATTTTTTTTTTGTTGGATACACTTGTGGAAGATGCCTGCTGCCATGTTATCATGTATGCGGTATCTAATTTTGATCAAATGATTTAAATTGGCTCTGTCAGAGTAGACCTTTGCCTGGGTAACAGGTCCGTGCCATCCTTGGAATATATAATTGTGCTTATTGCACAGTTTATTCTGTTCTAAATAAGCCAGTTTTAGCCATAAACTTACATGTCTTTACAAAAAAAAAAACACTTATTTTGTATACTTATCATTTGATATCAATTCTCAATATTTAGGTATTCATGTACGATAGGAAAATATTCCAAAATATGTGAATAATTTTAGTCCACTACCTATCTAAGAAAGTAGATTACACCATACTTATAGTACACTGTTCTATAAAAAAAAAAAACATATTTGTATTTTTAAAAGCATTTCAGCAGTTTCTTCATTTTGACAGAGCTCTATGGCAAACTGTTCTATTCACTCACATTAAAGCACCAGTTGTAATGTGAATAATGGAGCTGTATTTCCTTGCATAACAAGTAACTTTGCCACNAGAACCAGCTGAAGATAAATAAAATGGCAGTCTAAAGAGCTTGTTTCCAATAGGTGGATATTGAGGAGGTCCATATTTTCCATGGGGTCCATCTTTGAGTCAGTAGGTTCTCATTAAAGAAGAGGATAGTGGAATATATTACGGCAGTGGGTACCACTGCACTGATCACAACCTGAATTTCAAAGAACAAGGACTGTAACATGTTTGCACTAGTGTCAAGTTTGTGTAGACTTAAAAGCAAATGCTCTGAAAGACTTTGTATAGCAGACTGTTTGCTATATAAAGTCACAGCATAATGTATGTTATATTGTGATACTGAACAAAGGTTGAAACTATATTGTACAACTCTGGTTTGTGTGAGGAAGTGGTTATTCCATACCATCTCAACAAGATTTCAAAATTACCTTTCTGGTAAAATACTGTCATAGAAAATGCCAAAAATCTTAGGTTTATATGTATAGTATGCCTTTAAAACTTTCATAGGAGTGAAAATGCGCTATGAACACTTGCAGATCAGCTCAGCTCACCTAACTGAGAGAGAGTATTATGGTCCCATTTTAAACCTTTCTATGGATTTTTATATAATATATAAAACCTAAAGTTAATTAAACATTTAAATCAATGTTGAATTTCTCAGAAAGCCGCTGTTTTAAATTCTGGATGAAAACTATAATCATTTCATACTATTAATAAAAATCAAAGTTTTTCTATGGTATAATTTTCACACCACTTGCTATAAGTGGTGTCACTTTGGATTATATAGTGACATTTCCTTACAAATTTCACACTATACCAGAGGTTCCCAAACTTTGTTAGTCGAGGCACCCCTAGGGTCTTCCATAATTTTTCAAGGCACCCCTAAGACAAAATAATTTNCCANNTTTTAAGTTTTTGAGTCAGAATAGTGTAATAACTATTTAGGTAAACACAGGACTACTTAAGGTTGATATCAAATCTTGTGTTGCTCCTAAACAAGACATGAAATTGCACTTCTGAGTAATACTAGCAATGTGGCACCATGTCGGAAAAAACATTCCGCGGCACCCCAGGGAGCCACGGCACACAGTTTGGGAACCACTGCACTATACTGTTTTGCAAGATGGTGGAAAGTTTAGTTTTGCTAGCAGTGGATCAGATTTCTTACTGCCCTCTAATACAGCCCAGATTTCTGAAACTTCTGTCACTAAAACTAGAATAGACATTTGCAGAGGGGCCTCTTATTCCAGCACTTTTCATCTTGACAAACTTTTCCTTTTTGAGGATAGCCAGTTAGAGGCTGAATCAATTGTTCCATATTAGTCTATTTATTATCATGTTCTTAGCTTGTACTTTGGTGTAAGGAAAAACCCTACAACCATTTTAGAATTCAACCCATTGGTATTAAACATAAGTAATTTAACACACAGAAACTCTAAAATGTTTTTAATATCTGGAATAAATTATAATCTGGAATATAGACCAGTTGGGACATACAGTATACTAGTGACAAGAAGGCATCTAAGCAGGGAGACCAGTCACTATATATATTGCCTTTATTACACTACAGGGGTGTTGGAAATGACCATGACCCCTTCAAACTCGAAGAAAGCTCTCACACACACACTCTTCAAAACTGAATCCGCTGAAAATCCATTCACGTAAGAGACAGCTGCCAATCTCTCTCCTTTGGTCTTTTAGAAAGCAACAAGAAAAGAAAAAGGGGGTAAAAAAAAAAAAAGACTTAATACAGTGTGAGGAAAGAACTTTCCTCTTGTTCCTCAAACAAAAATGACAACGAATATACCCCTCACAAGATCAAGTAGAGGGGTTGATGTGGGTGTAAACGCCGTAGACATCGTTCTTCCTTTGGAAAAAGGGANAGGCATGCAAGTCAATGTTTTGCAGACCCCTCCTGCAAGTGAACACATTACTAGCCACTTTGAAAAAAAATCAAATGGGACCCAATAAAGTCTCCCTGCAATCTTCTATTCATGGTCATCTGGCTTTTATCCCCCTCCAATGGGGAAAGACAGTAACTGCTACCTTACCGCTCTTGCCTAGGCAAGGATGCCTGGATACAGTCAGTAGCAGCAGTCAGTAAAGAAAAAAAATATTTTAATGAGAATCGATACCTCTCATTCCTCCCTACCTGGCCATTTCTCCTTCCCCCAAATTTCCTTGGGCAATAAAAAGATATCTGTCATTCGTCCGTGAGATCCTGTACAAAGAGAAGCTGTGAACGGCTTAGTCCAGCCTCCTGGAGGGTTGGAGGCACAGGGACTTCCTCAGTGGGGGAACACGGCAGCACCCTTCTGGGAAAATTAGCCACTATCTGGAAATGCTCAGGTGTCTCTTTCAAAGAGAAAAGAAAATCATGAATTACCTGTAAAAATAAAAAAAAAATTAATAATGCTTGGTAAAATAAAAATAGCATCTACGTATTAGCAGCAGTCACTTTACTGGGAAAACTTACTGATAAGGAATCTGTAAAGAGGAATCTCCGTTCCACTCTGGTGTCATTTGGCATCTTAAAAATAATTTTCACACTATTGGGGTGGTCCACTTGTGGTTCTTCCGGGAGACACTCTGACCTACGCTCCTTCTCTTCCTGCAGATTCTATGGAAGAAATCCAAGAAGACAATAAGTAAGCAGATGTAGACTAATGTAATGAGCAATATTTGAATGCTGCACTTTTCAAACAGGACGAAAAAACCCCAAAACACAAAATTACTGCAGCTAAGTCAAGAGGGAAATAAACACAAGCATGGTGAGGATTGGCCGTTGTAATAGTGTCACAAATTCAAAAAGATGTGCATCAGACAGTAGTGAAAGCATCAAATAAGAGGCACACATTATAAAACTGTGATTGGGGCCAATAAACTGGTCAATTTCCCCATTGGGCAGCAGCCCCAAGTGCCCACCAGAGTGTCATATCCAGGGTACAGGCTTGATCCTTTTATGAATGGCAGACATCCTGCCCAGCTGACTGGATGAGATGCCTGTCAATCAGCTCAGGACTTCTCCCTATTTATGTCCCATGCTGCAGGTATAGTATTATTTTTTTATCATCTCGCATTCTGTAGCTCAGGGCGCTGCATAACACAATGCACTTATTAAAAAATGAAAGCTAAGTTATGATTATCAACCGGGAATTCCAAAACAAACACATTCGTGTCCTAGCATTTCCCTGGTGTTTGAACACAGATTTTTAGCCCAATTCCAAGATAATCATGAAATTCGACATATAATGGGCTAGTGTGTGGACAGCTTTAGAATATTTATTGATAAATACCTGAAAACAAAAGTCCTTAAGTTATATTCAGTATTTGAGAATGCTATAGATGAGTAGTATTTTAAAGCACACTAATGTCTTGATTGTATCCTTAAGGTTGAAACTATTTACACTGGAATTACCCATGCTACTAGAACTNAACCTTTGACATTTACTGTTAAACTGTGAACTTCTAATCGTCAATTAAGAAATGTGTGCAAGGTCAGGGCCACCATCCAGTAACCACTTCCCCAATGGACTTCAAGTAACCATAACCTACCTTCAGAAGTGTGGCTCTGTATGCAGATGATCAAAACACCTATACTTAATATTTGTAATACCAGATCATACCCACTTGGGAAGCTGGTAAATCATGTCACTTAAAGTCGCTCAGATCGGTTTCCACAGATACACGTGCAATACCCAAATACAAACAGCATCTAAAAAACAGGTAAAAGGGGGAACTGAGGATCCTGTATCCTTGGCTCTTGAGCGCATTACCTTCTTCTTCCTTTCCTCTGCCTGCTGTCTGAGTTGCTCCTCCTCTTCCTCTCTCCTTTTCTGCTCTTGCTTCTCACGCTTCTTGCGTTCCTTCTCCTGGTCAGCACGCAGAGATGCCAGATACGCCTCATCCTGCTGTTGTCGCAGCACCTGGGTCTGGTTACGCTCCTCCCTGTAAATGTTATAACAAGGTCATTCTGGCCTTACTATTTTCCAAGTTGTGGAGAAATCTGGAGAAATTTGATTCGGTTTTCCAAAAAATCAGACTATAAGATAAATTGTTCCAATCAAAAGATTTTTNCTAGAGTGGGCAAAACCATGTTGAATTGCAGGGGAGGCAAATTAAATTAATTATTGCAATCAGTATTA
>JABWIB010004066.1:24280-36727 GCA_016617825.1 Platyplectrum ornatum
GTTACTGATACACTGTTATTAGACTATGCAAGTTACATGTTTGTGGCTCTGGTGGCCCTTCCTTCTTATGGCAGATAAATGGTTGCTGCACAACTACAATTAAGACAGAAGTAACCTACATTAGCATTTTGTGACTGGTGCAGAGCTTCCATGGACTGCAGTTTGTTTTCCAAGATCAGATTTTTCTCCTGTAACCGTTGGACCTCTTGCTTGTTTTTTGCCTCTGCTTTCTGGAGTATTTCATAATCTTGCATTTTCTTTTCAGCAGCTGCAGTCTGCTCTTTTAAGAAGGCTATGGCTTGTGTCTGGTCATTGTATTCCGNGTGAGCCTTCTCTAGCTCTTGCACTCTCTGATCTGCTTCTCTGTATTTGTCTTTTATATCCTGAAGCTCTTTGAGATGTTGATTGGTTTTTGATTCTAGCTGTGTCCTCCAGTTGTTATTTCCCTCTTCTACTTCATCCCGAATCTCTTGAAGCTTACTTTTAAGGCTCTCTTTCTCTTTTACATAGACGGCTATTTCAATTTCATTCTTTGCCTTTAGATTTTCAATCTCTAGCTGATGCTCCATTTTAAGGCTTTCCAAGCTGGCTTTAAGTGCCACCAATTCTTTGTGTTGGGAGTCAGGACTGGTGACCAAGGAACCTTTCAAGTCCTCCAGAGATCTCTGATGATCGGATACTAAACTGTCTAATTTTGACTTCCAATTGTCCATCATCCCTATATTTTCTTTTGTGGCTTGCTCAAGCTTTTTCTTCAGCTCTCCAATCTCCTGGACATATTTGTCATTAAGGACCTTTAATTTCTCTACCTCTTGCTGATATTTTTTTATGTTCTTCTCGTATTTTTCTCTCTGCTGACTACTCTCTATTTGATGCTCCTTGCTAGCAGACAGAAGCTGGTCCCGTAGACGCAGCGCTTCAGTCTGAAGTCCAACATTGTGTTCTGGGGATTCAGATTGACTAGTGTTCACCAGGCAATGCTGAAGATCTTCAATCTCATTGCGGCGAAGATTAAGCTCCTCTTCCAGTTGTTGAATCCGTGTCTGCTCTGCTACTGTTGTTAGCTGAAAAAGAATCATTAACAGTATATTTATCGATTCACAGTCTGTTTAACTTCAGAAACTATGTCCATTTTAGTAAGCTATTTTACACCAAGGAATAATGTTTGTGCATAGTTCAGCTGTTATTATGTGATTACTAAATGCATTACTTACATATGCTTATTTACCAGTGTTCTGGTTCAACATATTTAGACTAATATCTAGATATGCCCTGGTGTAAAAATAATTGGACATGATATATGGATGAGTGTTAGAAGCCATTATTAAAAATGATGTTTATTTTTATGTTACCGGTTAAAGTTAAAAGGATCATGAAAAAAATCAGTAGGAAAATGTATTGTTATAGTCTCCCCAGTATAGTAATTCTTTGTGTATTCATTTATCCTTTAGTTTCATGATATTTACTGGACTAAAACAATGCAAATTTTCTACAATATTTTTTNTTATTTGGTACCAGATAGAGTGCCTCATATATACAGTATATCTAATGTCCTGTAATAACCCCCAATAAGAAATTCCAGTTTTTATGACAAAGCAATCAGAATCTTCTTACTGGCCACTACTCCTCTATGCGTACTGCTTGGAGTTTGGTTTTGATTCCCCAAGTGTTACACACACATTTCTGAAGAATAAATAAAAATCAGTAGAATTGAATACATCTTTGTGGCACCATTAATGTAGAGGAAAGTAAATCCAGCTTACCACAGGGAGTACAGTTGCAGTATCGTGTGTATTGATGTAATATACCTTTATAATGTAACACGGGNTGATATATACAGAGTCCTCTAAGGACAACAAAACTGGAATATTCCACAATTACCTAGCAAAACAAATAGACTATGTACATACGTTCTTTTTTATTATTCAGTCTCAGTTTACATAAACCAAATAGAAGATAAACTAAATAGAAGGTAAACTGGAATGCCTTCACAACAAAATCTTTTGCTTTATCCTATTTCATGTACATGTAGAGCCTGAGTGCAACATCGTCTAATGAAACCTGGAAGCTGCCATACTGCAGGAACCGTCACTCTTTGCTTTAATGTTCTATATTAATGCTTATTGTACTTTGTTAACTAAACAATTATTTGAAAGAGTTTATTTTTATGACTCAAGAAACCAAGTCTATTATGAAAAGTAGGAAATATATTTGCATGAGGCCTAGATCATTATTTCTTTANATATTCTATAACCTTGTCAATAAAAGTGGATACAAATTTTCAGATTTTTCTAATTATGGATCAACCTTGTTACATGAGCTTATACCTCAACATGCATGTTGCATGTTGCAGTGTACTATAGGATTTAGTTAAGGTAAGGTGTTGTGGTAACGGATGTTACTGTTAATGTAAAGCATGGCTATTGTTGAAACAAATGACTTCATATATTTAATTTGTTATTAATATACAGTAAATGAGAAAATGATGTTTACTATCCAAATGGTGATGTATTTTACTAAAAACCAATGATTCCATGTGCTGTGCAACAAACTAAAAGCAGTAGTACAGTGCTCCACAACCCATTCACATAAGACNTTACATAACCTACTATATAAGGAAGCTTTTACCCACTACTTATTGTACTGGTCGTTGTTTTATTACATTGTCTTGGTGTGTGTGTGTGGGAACAAATACTATAACAATTTATGATATACTTATATTGGAAAACTAAACTATGGTACTACTGCTTTAAGTCTGAAAGGAGTTTGCAAATAAAAGTTACCCAGGAATGCAAAAGAGTGAAAGCAGAAATAAAATGTCCTCAAGCTAAAATGGGAAGAAGTGACGTAAAGCAAAAAGACCAGAGCTAGGGGGTGTCAATGAAGCTGGAAGCACATTGGATTTCAGGCAGGGGTCATTGATTTCACTTTACTGTACCCTCTTGTCCTCTAATTCTTTGAGAAGCTTTGCAGTTTTTGCCTTCTCAAACAGTAGGTTCTGCTCGAGCTCCCGAATTCGGGCATGCTCCAACTGCGTCTGTGTCTGCGCACACAGGATAGGAAAGAGAGAGACAGCGGAAAGAAAAGTTGCAGGATCATCCGACATCTACAATAAGATACTGTGGAATGCTGCTTTGTGACGGCTTCACACAAAATGTACNTTTTACTATAACACCATGAAAGCAACTAGATTTATTAATCACATGCTTTTTCTTTATGAAGGCTTTGTGCTTTTTTGTGGATTTTTTTTCTCCCTAGTACTTACCAGCACATCTGGCATACAGTGGTATCTGTCCAAATGCTNTCCAGCATAGGAGGTGTGACTGTTACCGCACAGTGTCTGTCACCCTAATTCATTATCACTTGCAGGGACACATATTAAATGGCTAATACCTAAAATAGCATTTTTCCTTACTGCAGGGGGTGTCTCATTATAGATGTCTGTAAATACATGCTTCCAGGTTGAATTCCTCCACAGTCTAGGAAATCAATATGAAACACACACATTCCTATACATAGACTTCTGAAATAACTGGATGGAGGAAGGGTGACAATAGCTTTCGCACACTGGTAATTAGACATAACCATGGCCTTTATATCATATAAGCTCAGAAAATCCTAATTTATGAATAAATATAGGAAAACTACCAAAATAACTAAAGCGCTAATATGTATTGTATTGGATTGTATCTTTGATACAACGTATATAATGACCTAATTTCTTGTTTTAGCACAAACCTATGTTTTCCACAAACCTAAAACTTGCTGACATTGATTAATGAAGGTTTCTCTGAGGTGAACTAATGGATCTAAGCTGCTTATATCATCGATCTGTACCTATGACAGATATGCTGCATCACTATCAAGCAACATCTTGCTGCAATAAAATCAATACTTCCCAGAGCAAAAATCTCTTAGAAATTGTGTGATAAAAAAAAAACAAAACAGAAAAAGAAAAGAGCCAACTACTTCAATCAGAAATATNATCCCTGAGCCCGGAAGCTTTCCCCAGAAAGGCACTTGAATGTCATCCCACAATGTGTTTCTATTCAAGTGAATGTCAATGCAAGAGGCCATCTGGGAGGATGAACTCCATAGAATGGGGACATTGTGACAAAGAACCAAAGTGCCAGTGACTGGGAGGACAGAAAACCACTGATAAGAGACTTTCCAACTGCATTTCTAGCACCAGCACCTTCTTGTACTATTACAATAATGGGGAACAAATACTGCTGTGATATAAAAACTATNCTAACTTTATTCACAATGTTGTTTTGGGGTTTACTTTAATTATGTTATACACAATATAATAAGCAATAGCTCACATCCATGATTACATGGAATGTTCACTTTAACACNTTAATCAATACAGACAAATTACAATTTTGGGGAAAAAGTTTTTAACAATATTATCTAAAAATATACAAAGATCTATCTTTGAGATAAATTACCACCATAAATCATGATTGTAGTAACTAAATGACATAACCCATTCCCTTTAAGCTCTTCCCTGCATTAGAGTTTTCTAATGGAAGTATGTCTGAAAGATAATCCTGTGGATCCAGACTTCAGATTGCGGAGAGGAACGTGGCCCTCTTCTGCACTTTGGATGAGGAATGTAATTCATTGGTACATTGGTAAAGTAAGGTGGCTTGCTAATGTGTGCACTATCCACACTGCAGTAAGGACACACTGGGAATATTACAGTAAGGATCTACTCACAGATGTCTGTGTAAGCATGGACAAAGCCTGGATCCTGTTTCATGCTCTTTTTGCTTCAGTAAGTATCAATCACTTATCTTTACAAATACAATATCATCATAAGTGATAATATGCTCGATTAACNGTTACCTAATTAGTTATTCTCTTGGTTTCCACCAAGATGCACTCTATATATAGGACTTTTTTTTATTTTTTTTAATGCATCAATGTATTATGTGTAGTTTAAATAATAATTTTCCATGCAATCATAATCTATATCCAATGAGATTGAGGTCAATTACAAACAATACCTCAAGGTCTCCCTTTGTGATTGATTCTTCTTCCACTCTGAACTGGAGATCTTCTACTTTCCTAAATGTGGAAAAGATAATTTGGTTCCCTTATTATACAAGTCAATACAGTATTGTCCCAAATAATAGTCTCCATCCCTCAGCTCAACAAATATAACATATCTACCCATNACAATTACATTTAATAAGCCAACCATATGTATCTTAAAATAAAGGTTTTAAAGTAAAAATGTAAATGCCTGATACATTCCTGAAGCCATCCGTTTTATCTAACTTTTGCCAGACATGTAATTTCTGAAATAAATGCGTTTTTTAACCTTCTTTCCTCTTCTAATTGATTGAGAAGCTCGATTTTCTCTTTCTGTGTAGTTTCCACCAAGGCACGAGCCCTCTGAAGATTTCCATCTGCCTCTGCAACATACTGGTATAAGAATAAAGACATCATGTGGCTGCACAGACATTGTAGCACATTTAGCTACAAAATAAAAGGGTATGAAAAGCAACAGACCAAACAAGTGTAAGTAATATATGTCACTCTGACTTGTGCATTTAGGGCGGATGATTGAAAATTGCTTGCAGGCTTTAAATTAGTGATGTAATGTCAAATAATAAGCATTTATAACAGTCACTGCATTTAACACCCCAGCCCCCGCAATAAAACAGCAGTCTAGGAACCATTTCTAAACAAGTAAAATGAAAAAAAAAAAAAAAAGATTCTCAGAAGCACAAATGGTTTTAAACATCCATGGCTTGTAAAGCACAGAATGAAGATAGGGGATAGAAGTTTTCATATATATTAAGGAGATAAACCAGGTACAGGAAGGAAGAAAAGCATTAGAACACAAGGACATGGACGTTCAGGATAACAGATTCTGAAGAAACTGACATATACATATATTCTAAATCAAACAAACAATAAAACCAAGGATAAAATAGGTTCTGCGCTTATCATGGCAATAAACATGTAAAAATGGATAGACTAGATGACCAAAGAATCCTCACAAAACATCCGCCTCCCCTTTACATTATTGTCTACATGGGCTTGGCTTCCCTTCAAAGTTCAATTCAATCTCCTTGCCAACACCAAAAACTCTTACCTATAACGCCTCAGCTACCAACATCTCTAACCTCAACTNTCTTTATATTCTCACCTGGCAACTTCANGGAATGTCTGGGAGACTCCCAAATTTCATCCAACCCTGGACAACTTTCCACTGTCACCCTTATTCATAAATTATTACATTCCTATATGGCACTGCAGACGCATAAGAAGAAGAATAATAATACCTTCTCATGTTGTGTTTTCAAATGAGTGAGCTCCTTCTCTACTTCACAGATATGGCTGGTGGCTTTTGCTACCTCAGCTCTCTCCAGATCTCTCTCAGCCAGGAGTTGTTCGATGTGTTGCTGCTTCTCTTTTAATGCTTCTTGTAGGGCCGTTGTCCCAGAGATTTTTCGTGCATAACGTGAGGATGTTTCGGTAAGCTGGGAATACATTAAGAGCATTTACCATTGATAAGTTTCTTTAGCCAATGTATCCATTTACATCAATGTTATAAAATGTATCAGGCTAAGGCAATGGACCAGGTTTAGATTTAAGAGTTTACAGCGNGTTACATTTGTTCATACTTCTCATACTGACTTCTCATGATTAAGAAGGATGACAATGTTGACCAGTAGTGGGGTTAGGTAAATTATGACCAAGTTCTTCTTTTGCATAGGTTCCAGTCACATAAAAAATGGAAGCCTATACAGACCCATTTGAAGCAATGTTTTTCCTGCCAACTATATACAAATGTCACTGGTGGAATATTCTTACCAGTCCGCTCCTGCTGGGTCTACCTCCTACGGAGGATGCCACCGAACTCACTGAGCTGATAGAGGAGCTGCTAGGACTGTGAGTGAGTGCTGATACTCCCATGGCCATCCTCTTGCTTTTTTTAGCTTTAGCTGGACTAGTGGATGGGAAACCAATGCGAATAACCTTGTGTATGGGAGCAAAAAGGCCATACTTTGGTGGACACTGAAAATACCTGCAGTAGGAAACAAACGTATGTTAGGTTTTTATAACATAATCACATGACTAGAATATATGTGGAGAATGATAGCTGACAATAACAGCCATTGAATTCTATACATTCTATTCAATCCATTTAACAGCAATCACTATACAAACATATATCACACACTTTTTTTTTTACCTTACTTAGATTGACAATGCTAGATATTTTCTATTAATAACATATAATGTTTTTTCATTAACTGAAAAAAAAAAACTATATTCTAATATGCATATTGCTGTATATAAATCTATATTTGGTCTATTGGAATTGGTTATTCAGATGGCATGAAAGTTTTCCAAGCAGTTACATACATTCACAATTAGTTGTTCTTACTGTGTTATTAACCCATCTGTATATCCAATTAAGTCCTTTGCATTAAAATATCAGTACAAATGTCCAATACCAATAATGCTGCACTATTACTGTTACAATGTAGAGAGGTAATTATTTTACTATTAGTATTGTGTCGCTATATAAAATTGCTGCTTTGGACACAGAATCACACAGACTACAGTAATGCTAAAGTGTCTTTTAGTAATGGTCCTGTATAATCCTTGTTTACAAACTTAACAAAAATGACTGTTTTCTAAGATAATTTATTTCCCATCTGCACTGGCTTTCTCACAAATTCAACTTTTTTTATTTGATTCCACTAATACTCTTGAAATAATCAAGAAAAATAACAGAAGCCAATTGGCTGGACACACATTTTCCATTCATTGTTCTGATGCCAAGGCTGAGGAACTGGACAAAATATGAATCCAGTAAAGTCTTGGATGAGACCAAAGTATGAAGTCAGACACTCCTTGGATGAGACAAGTGGAAGAAATGTGTGGATGATCCTGACAGGTGGCAGGTGTTTGACCTAAATATGTTATGGATATAAAATAAAGCAATTATAATATAGCCCATTAGTAGCAAAATCAAAGGGAAAGTGTCAAAATGAAAACTTTGCTACTAATAATTTATATAAACATGATTGTAAGTTTACATTTTTATTAAGTCTTGTAGATGAAAGGTTACATTTGGTAAATCTTGAGGACCAGATATGCCCCAACCAGTAGTGCTACCTTTCTACCGCTAAAATAATATAGTCATACCTTGTACCAGCTACAGCGCCATCGTTCTTGCCCAGGGGTTCATCCAGCTCCACTCCACACCATTCACCTTTTGCAAAATCCGTCTCCCCAACATAGCGCACAACTCCTGTCTTTGTGCCACCAACCTGCAAGGTGACACCCACAGCATGTCATGTCAGAAAAGCCACAACGAAGCAATAAAAATGTACATGCACTATACACAGTCACATGGAAGAGACAAAAATGATGGAGCACTCCGGGCATGTGTTTATATGTACTTCGCTGATTATCAGATTGCTACAAATTTATTGTTGTCAATTGGGATATTGTAAATATAATAATAAGTATCATTACACCTTCAGGGTATATATTCAACACCTACGCATGTGTGTACCAGAAGTTGTGCACTCAACTGGATTTGTTATCTAATTTACTTTTAGGGGTNCAGCACACTGGTAGACTTGTTTATGTACATGAACCTTCAGTGTACACAGGTCTATTTGTCAGCACCAGTGCTGGTTCATGATTTGAAACTGATATCTGTTAATGGTACTATTAATCTTGGTGTTATCTATTCTGGGTTNTGCGCTGTTATTACCTTTAGGAGTTTGTTACAGACTCTATTGTGGTATATTAACAAGCCTAANCCCTGCAGTGTAGACGGGGATAGGCATGCCAAGTAACCCGATGGGGTTGGGGTATGCTAATATGTGCTGATCAGCTTTGTATGGAAGCAGATTAGCATTTTGAATTTAAGGCAGGGTTCACATAAGTGGTACCCGTACAAGGTAGGGAAGGGAAAGAGGAGTTCAGCCCCTCCTATGTAACCAAAACCTTTATGTGAACAGAGTTTGCAGAAAGGTCTTAAAACCCAGATAATAAAACGCTTCTATTATAATATTTAGTATGAAACACGTCGCTTAGAGAAGGGTCTCGGATTTTTGAAGATTTCTCTTCAACCCATTGACTTCTGTCCAAGCATACATAATAGATAATCTTTCACAGACCAGAACATCTCAAAACAAAGATGTCTTTTTATGCCAGTGGCCAAAACCCTAATGGATTTATTCAGCCAACCTCATTGTTCTGGTTTCTACTATTTATTGGGTTTAGTCTACATGTTTTGTTGCCATTCTAGACTAGTAAAACAGATCACCGACAAGTCCCCAATTCATTACATGTTCCAATGTAATACCCTTAGCCATTTAAATGTGCATCTTTAGTGCCAACTAAAAGAGGTCCTTCATCAAGCTATCTCCAGACTTGACCACTAAAGAGATTGACAAATATAATCACTGGGTATATTGTCTAAACATTCCTAAATGACGTGTGGATATAGTAAGACCAACATTTGACCCCCTTCCCCCTCAACCATGTCATTCCCCTGATGAACCACCACTGACCCCAGTCAATCTAGGCTAAATCATAGACCACGCAACTTCTTCCATGTTAACATAAATAAACTGTACATTTGTGTCCATGATATATTCACCTAATAGTGCAATCAGATAAACAGTTAATTCAGCAGTAAATCTCATTGTTATACAATGTCTACAATACAATTTGCAGGAAATATGAAAACAGATGAACCCAACCATTAACCCANAGTACATAATACAATTTACTGCACATTCATCATAGCACAAGACCTCTCTATTCTCAATATATTGTGTCATTAAAACATATTTAATAAAGTCACCCAGAACTCCTGCAGAGCAGGTCACCCTCCCGCATTTGATGATACAAATCATGTCACCAAGCCCAGGACCTAATGTAATTCAGAGCATATTGCAGCAGCTGTGTGGCAGGAGGAATCATTCTAATGNAATTGTGACACTGGCTACCCCCACTCCCTTGCTTCAGTCATATAATAAAGCCCTTCGTGCCTGTCAATAGTATCCTCCTCTGGTAATGGTGAAATCAGGAGTATNCGGCCTTGCTTTTGACAGAGATTACAATCCAGTTGTATATAAAATTCCATGTATGTAGTATAAAGTANCGCTGAGCAAGGAATAATTTTTGTATGCCACAAAATGTACCAAACATTGGTATTACTGAATGCACTTTAAAATATAGATTACACAAATAAACCTTTATTGTTTTAGAAACGCTCAGTAAAAGCTTTCATAGATTTCTAGATGTAGCTGCAGTAGTATAAACAGGTGAAAATACTTTAACATCCAGATAATTTATCACCACTTTTTATTCCTCTAAGCCATTCTAAGAGATTCTATATCCTAAAATACTGCATCATTTATAAATCNTAATGAGTCCTTATACAGAAAGACTATTGTGTAATGATATATGTCACTTATTTTTAATGGTTTCATTTTGCAGAAATGTGATGTCCGGAATAAAACTAGGTCTTGGACTTGATTAGGGGGAAAAAATATGTTGCCAAGTAAAAGTGGTTTCTTATTCTGGTAAATACTTCATTTCAAAGAAATATGTAACTTCAGTCCATTTAGAATTCCCTGCCATTCCATCATTACACTACAGCTCTCTACATTGTGTGTTTCTATGAGAATAGGTCTTCTACCCCAGACCTGCCAAGTCATAACATTTCCCATACCTGATTCCAAGGGTAGATGTGACCATGTGTTCCTTTTACCTATTGTGACCTTTAACTGGAAGAAAACCCTTTGCATTAATCTGTCCATACCATTCTAATATTGTGAATTATTTGCAAAAAACTATTAGAAACCACCTCTCCTCTTTGCTTTTATGAAGAGGGATATGGTTGGTGGGTTCTCATATTTGTTCTCAAATCCCATCAAGTTAGATGTTGGTTTGGAGCAACAATGCTGGAGGATTTTTCTAAATGGCTTCAAGAACTGTACAGTGTTTTGGTAAAGCCTAATAGACAGACTGTTGTAGTAATATGCCCCATTTACAATCATTTCTAATTTATCCTGTATTTATGTTCATCTTTCTTTTTGTAACTACACTCATCCTTGTCCATTTTCCTGTCCAGGAGACTCAATTTTCATTTTCAGGAGACTCGGTCCCAGAATGGGAGAACAGGCCACTCTCCCAAAATTGGGNTGTCAAGAATGATGGTGAGGAGACCCGCACACCATGTGGCCTGCCTCTAGAGCAGGGCTAGACAACTTGTTAAAGTATGCTGGGACATGTAGTTTGACAACACCTGGAGAGCCTCAGATTGCCTACCTATGTTCTAGGGACTGTGGTGATCTACTTTGAAAATAGTTGCAGACTTCCAGCATATATTATTTATATATATATTTTTACTGACTCTGGCCTGTTAAATATTACACTTTTCAAACCAACTAAATATTAACAAAAAACACTGCTGCTTTTTTCAAAAGCTCNTCCATTAAGTTCTAACCTATTACTGGCTACACACTACATAAGNCCTTGGCGATACACTTACCCCTCTGATAGCCAGGGATACTTCACAGAGAACAAAACTATCCAATAAGTGGGGGTGTCCCACACTGCCTTCAGTCGATCTTAATAGAATTCTGAAACAATCCGATTACAAGGTCATTGCGTTATACGATGATCAGCGGCCCATACACTACATGAATTGGGATGATTACCGTATAGGGTGTAGTTAGCTTTACAGTCAGTTTTATACCTTTGGAGGAGATCCAGCAGCTGTGAACATTTAATGCCAGATCACTGGTGGGGAAGGTACTACTTTGCTTGTACAGAGTTATGAGAACAAGATCCTACCTNCTGCCCCTGATATTTTACTTGGAGGGAAGCATGTACCGCTTATTAAAAAGGGAATGTGTTTTCTGACCCTAGAGGTTAGCATTTTGGATCCAGCCCTTTATTATTAGTTATTTTAATTAGTTACTTATTAGTAGCTGAAATGGTAATGCAAATGATTATGACTAGAGTACAGTGTGGTGACCCTTATACGTTTCCAATGAAAACAGTGAAATATTTGTTAAGTAATTTAAATATCCATGCANATATTCTACAGGTTTAATGCTCAAAACTTAGTATATTCAGATAATAATATATTACTGGAATAAGAATACCATATCCAAACTTTCTACGTCTGGAAAATGACCCCATTTTCAAGTGCACATCCACACTTTTATCACCCTGAACGTTTGTAAGCAGGACAGGAAGAGGAATTACAGGACTTCACCTGCCCTCTGGAATAATNTTCCTTGCCTGATAAGGTTATTCTCCACTCTCCACTCTTTAGGTTATAGGTCTGCTCCATTAGTGCTACTCCTAGTAGCATAAGTGCTACCCCTGAGCCATTTGTGCTACCCTTTTTATTTTTACATATATTCTACACTCTCTCTCTCT
>JABWIB010004067.1:19132-37602 GCA_016617825.1 Platyplectrum ornatum
TTATGCCTGGGTAAAACCATGTTGAATTGCAGGGGAGGTAAAATGAATGTCAGTGTTTGCATGCAGGGAGAATACTTTATTGTTGCATGTTGCACACAGATACTGACCAGAGTTACTGTTACACTGTTATTACACTTGGGCTGGAAACATCATCTCTCAACTCTTATACTGTTTGCAATGAATGAAATTTAACTCCCCTGCAATTCAACATGGTTTTGCCCACTCGTAACTATACACAAGTTCTTTAGTTCGTAAGTCTGGATCTGGTCCACTCTGTACAAAAGTCGCTATCATCCAAGATCTTCATATTAATGCTGCATGTGCAGTTGTGTTACCTTATATACTTTACCATAACCTCCTTTTCCCAGCTGAACTATCTCTTCAAACTCATTCAGGTATCTGGATGTCTGGGCCTCGGCAAGCATATCCTTTGCTCTGCACAACACAGATGGTACCAATGTGAGGTATAGACTAATGCGATGTTGTCCAGCTGAACAGCAAATACACCTTATGAACAGCACCTACCTGTTTAAATGCGAGTTTAAATCACCATTGGTTATTTCCTGTATAAACAATAATAACAGAGTAGTAGTCATTGTTTCAGTGGTAAAAAGTGGAAGAAGTCAGAAAACTCCATAGATCGCAGGGCATGATTGATTAATGGATGCACAGGGGTATAGACCCATATAATATTATTTCTCATATATTTGGCTGCATGATTATAAAATAAAAGTTAGTCTTGCATACCTCTTTACACATGTGTCGCTTAGCGGCTTTCATCAGTTCAATGATGGCCGTCCTGTGCTGCAGTCTCACGGTGCTGAACTCGTCATTGAAGGCAAATGGTGTGAGAAGGCCCATTCTAGTAAAGGTATGGCACAACACTGGGGAGACACAATGCACTTTAAATGTCCTGACTCTGCCACACGTCGGCCAATCTATAGGCTGCGCAAAAGAAGAAGTGGGGATGTTGCCCATAGCAACCAATCCTAGCTCCCACTTTTACATTAAATACTACTAGAGAATGTCAGCTAGAATCTGTTTGACTGCTATGGGCAATGCTATCTCCATTTTGCCTTTATTGGACATAGTAGTTGTCAATCTCATGTACTATTAGGTATTTCACAGGTGATGGTATATAAGGTAATGTGCCACCATTATATATCTATATCTATATATATCTATATCTATATATCTAGAAAACACATAGAAAGTCATACATCTGAAGAGGTGTTTGGAGCGGTGAGGATTTTCTTCATGTGTGTAGCACAGATGTTCCACCAGAGACACGAGCAGGAGTTGGCTGGGGATTGTCGTCACATTTGGGAATGGCCATCTACCCTTTACCATATGAAGGTCTGCAGGCGAATCAGACTCTGTGGGGGATAAAAGAAGATTAAACATCTTCCTTTATAGCAAAAAATATATACAAAGTGAGAGTGAATGATGACAGAAGATCATGGAACAAAACAGACACATACAACAGGAAGTATATGGAAGAATATTTATGTTTCTAGGATCAATGACATTTGTAAAATATCGGATCAAGTTTTGCAGGCCCATCTATAACTGGGCCAGCACAATAATCATCAGTAATATGTAAGGTTTATGACCAAAGAAATTGGAATACACGCAAGTCGCCCATTCCTGCAGATAGTGGTTATCTGTACATAGCATGTCTCAGGGACTCTCCCTGGCATCTAGAGCTCACTCCTCTCCTATGAGCCTGGAAACATTAATACATCAGTTTGTAAACACTCCAGCCCAGAATGGTTATATCTTATACCACAGTTCTGGGAAATATGCATAATCAGCAAAATAGACCAATATAAAACCACTGATCAGACAGGAGCTTGGTAAAGCGGCCTTTATGAAGTGCTGTCATTTACACTGAACATAAAGAGACTCCCAAACCAAGTCACCAATCTATAGAACGTTTTTATGTATAATGAGCAGCCGCCCAACACATAATGTGGTAAAGAGCAACATTTCCTCCACACATACAAGTAAATAGAAAAACAAGGACAGGAAACTTGGACTATAGACTGTAGTTCTGGCAGGCTGGCCGGGGTCATGTAGGTCCTCATATAATGTATATTTATTTTAAAGTATGTAGATTATACAGATAATCTCCCCTGTTGTACATGGCATGGGCTGATTTCTGAGAAAGATTGTTCCCTCCTATGTATGGCTGTTATGAGATGTCCCCAGCAATCAGAGCGATACTTTATCAGCAGTGTTGCAGGATATGGAAGAGCAACACAAACTAACATATAGATCCACATTACAATCTTGTTATGTTTGTGTTATATCTAAGGATTATGCTTCTCATAAATCAATGGGAGGGCGATCTGGAGAGGTTCCATGGTATAAATTGTTATGCTTTGATATAAAAGTTATGACATTTTTTTTATATATATTATATATAAAGCAGGTCTAAAATGCTGTAATAATAGAAAATAAAACAATAATTGTATTTCTACAGAGAAGTGTTAATTGGCACCAGCAATTGGCAGAATGCTATAGAGTGGCACAATACAAAAGTTATGAACAGCTAAAATACACTGTATATCACTAAGAATATAGTTCTGCTATTAAATAAAAAAAAACTTAAATATGAGAGCCCTAACAATTATCTAGTTATCAAGCGCTTTATAAGAATTAGTATATAGGGGAGGAGATCCAAAGCCACCAGAGTGTAAATATGACAAGTACGGACCTGGCATGACAGTCATAGACAGTTCTCTTGCCCAACAGGACTGGATCCAGACTTATGCACTATTGAATGTAGCGAGCAGGCGAAACCATGGTGAATTGCAGGGGAGGTAAATGTCATTAGTTGCAATCAGTATTACAGGTGAGAGATGATGTTTCCAGCACAAGTGTAATAACAGTGTAACAGTNTAATCTGTAAATTAGACTTGAAGTAGGAAACTTCACATCTCAACTCTAATTCTGTTTGCACCAGGGCTCGAAGTGGGGGGGTATACGGGGGTATGATATACCGGCACTTCTCCCACTGATGTAATGGAAAAATGTAAAATCTCCATTGACTTCCATTATATTCAGTATTTCCATACCGCCACTTCTGAATGTCCATACCCCCACTTCTAAATTACCACTTCAACCACTGGTTTGCACTGTTTATATCTGCCTCCCCTGCAGTTTAGTGTTTGGTTTTTCCTCAGGTATACACTTGCACCTGTTTTGCCCTTACTCCCAAACTCTGGATCAGCCCCATAGACTGTTAGGGGGCTGATCCTAGACTTGAGCAAATCCATGTTGCAATGTGAGGGGAGCATCTAAAATTTAATGCAGAGAAAAATCCTTTATTTATGCACAAACAACTTACATACGGCATAACTTTATGTTCAATTTGAACATTAGAGTTGAGCTAGGCAACTTAACCTCTCCACTCTAATTCTGTTTTCATATGTTATACTTGCCTCCCCTCTGAAGATGAGTTTGGTTTTGCCCAGGTCTACCTACACTTGCACCTGTTTTACCCTGACTCCTAAACTCTGGATCAGCCCCATAATGTCACATAGCCGGACCTATTAATTAACTTATACAGTTATATTTTGTCAGTGATATGAACAGATTTGTTGCTTTATAAACGCTCTTTTCAACTTTTATGTCCCTTTAGATTCTACTACTAGAGAATTTAATATGGGGAAAATTAAGAAAAAAGAGGTAAAAAAGCCAGAGAAGTTGGCAGCGGAAGCCTCTGAGGATACTAGCTCCAAGTTGTCATCTATATCTGTTACGTCCACTGAAGAACTTCATTCCCCATCTTTTAGTACAGTGCCTGTCACTGAGCCTGTGAGCCAGGAGGAGCCTCCTCCACCAGCGCCTGTTACAGAGACCTACGAAGAACCTGTTCTGAATCAGCTTATTGTAGAAAAGTAAGTGCTCTTTTGTAATTGTGTTATATTGTAGGGTTGCTGATTTGCGATTTCTTCCTCCTGGGAGAAACCAGAACCTGGCACCGTGGAGGGCTGGAAAGGACGTGCCTATTAAAGTCACAGTACCGATCCATTCAGAGGCAGTGATTTACATGAATAATATAATAATTTGCTGCGCTCACACGTGCCTAAGAAACAGGGGTCACCATAGGAGAAAAGTTTGCTGACTGTCTCTCCTCTGTGTTCCACGCTCTGCAGTATTATGACGCCAGTGTGACCTTAGGTATCTTGTGAACAGAGCTGCGGCATAACACAACCAGCTCATTGCCATGGAGCTATGGGAATGCTTTGCCAGCTGATGCTGGTGGCCGGAGTAGGATGGATTCAAACCTTATGGTCTTATATAGATCAGTTCATATATGACGCATTGGTCACAAATTATGTCTGCTGATGACTTTAATGTCTTGGTATTGTTGCATTGACAATATATATTCATATGGATGAAGTTGCACTTTAACACTTGTGATCTTAATTTAAACTCAAATGAACACAATAAGCCATATACCAATACTTTGGATCAAATCCAGACCAGTGTGTAAACCTGTGTTCGTATGCAGGTCTGTACTTACTAGCAGGAAACTCTCCTGCCCCATTAGAGAACAGAGTTCTTGCCCCCAGTACATAAAATCCAATGCATGCGCAGATGTTACAAGTAACTCTAAAGCCATTTCAGTTTGTCTAATAATTAGTAGAATGTATGGGACTCGTGTCTTGTGAATGCTTGAGACAGACACATCCTTCATTACCTGAATGGCATATAGTAACTCTATAGCTGTAGTCTATACTCCAATGTGATGTATATTACGTTTCTATGTTTGTTTCATAGGTATGAAGGGGAACTGGTGAGCGGTCTGTATGAAGGTGAAGGTGCGGCATATTTCAGAAATGGAAATATCTATAGAGTGAGTTTATATATTAATAAATAAATTACTTGATTATCCAGAAAATATGAATCTCCTCTGTTCCTCCTCTGCATTTGTTTTATTTTACCCCCTAGCTATTATCTGTCTTATTTGCATGTAGGTTATTTTATATTATTCTTTCTGATATTACTAATATATTTCTTCATTTCCAGGGAAAGTTCTCTAGAGGCTATATGCATGGAAAAGGGACATACATTTGGACAGATGGGCTGACATATGAGGTAATACAGCACCCCCTTTTTACTTAAGAGTATTAAGAATATGTGAATGTCTTTCGACTGTCCCTTTAAGTATAAAGGTGGCCACTCACGAGAACGACTTTGTTCTCCTGGAATATCAGCACCGACAAACGACCCCGTCTGCGGGTCATCCACGAGAACAATGTCGTTTTTATGGTGGCCATAGAAAAATAAAGAAATAGCCTGGAAAAAATAGAAAACAATTGAATAAAAATATATTTACTTTACAGATGTCTTCACTGGGCACCTGAACGGAGCCTTCTCCCTATGACGTCTCAGTCTTGCACGGAGATGACGCTGTATATGCATGATGGCGTCCTCTACGGCTGCACTGGACGAAGCATAGAAAGAAGGAGCTGGGATCATAAAATCTTTTTGATCACCGATGTTGCTTGTTTACGTTTTTCGGCATTTTGCCGCCGTTGGGGTTTTTTTCATGTGACCGTACACGGCATGTGAATGGCTACCTTTATAGAAAGTCATAAAGTCTTTTTATTCTCAATATATTTTTGGTGCTCTTATTGGTTTTCTATTGTATGTTTGGAATGCCATGTTAACTCTTTTAGTATTATTATGTGATCAAATGATATTAGGTATCTGCACAAGATACGGATTAAAGAAATAAGGTTTACAGTCCTATGGCAACTTATAAACATACAGCATAACCAGTGTGGTCAGCCACTGTATAATAATAGGAAGAAAAAATGCAATATTTTCATTTGTTTCATATATTTATTCATCATTGTAACTCAAAACAGGTATAATTGACTAGATGAATAGAGATTTATACATTCCATCTGTTTTAATGGTGTGTTGGTTGGTAGTCCGACAGTAAATCCTACTGATCCTTCAGAAAGGGTAGAGGTTGTGGACTATTCTTTCAACTTTCACTTACTGTTTATTACTTTAACACATAGTTCTCATAGCCCAGAAAAACATCCTATCTGTCCTCTATGACAGTGGGATGACTATGAAGCCCTTTACTGGAGAGATCATTGATTGGCAGTTCCTCCCATCAATGTGACCTGTGTATGGGTGTCCCGTGGTGTTCTACAGTCTAGCTGTTCATCCATAGGCTTGTATTAGAAATATATCTACGTCCTTGTAGAGCCCTTGGTCAATGAGTGTCTACAGCAACTGATGAATAGATGGGAAATATTATTGTCAATATGATATGATGTTGATGATGTTTTGTGTTTTTTTTTTTTTTNTTTTTTTTTTTTTTTTTTTTTGCTTTAGGGAGAATTTTCTATGAACTGTCCAATGGGGTATGGTGTATATACCTGGCCCAATGGTGCCCGCTATGAAGGACAGGTGTGCAAGGCTCTCAGACATGGAAATGGCACCTATACATCTAGTGATCTTAACGTTTCTTATGTTGGAGAGTGGTACAAGGGTGTAAGACATGGAAAGGTAAACTGTAAATAAATAATTATAATGAATAACATTTAATTGGGAGGCCTACCTTATTGTTCTGGTTATGACCTATGATTTATTATTACAGGGTACAATTTACTACAATGCTGAGGGGACGTCCTGGTATGAAGGAGAATGGAAAAATAAAAACAAGGAGGGTTGGGGTGTACAGCGGTAGGTACAAGAAGTGATATGCTCCTTTTTATGTCTGGTCACCATCAAGAGCTATTTTATCATAAATGGATGGTTTAGTGAATAACACTGATGCCTCACAATGCTAAGGTTGTAAGTTCAATTTCCAGACACAACCGTATCTGTGTGGAGTTTGTATGTTTTCCCTGTATCTGCATGGGTTTCTTCTGGGTGTTCTGGTTAGGTTAATTGGCAGCTTACTAAATTGTCCATAGTGTATGTGTATATGCCTCTATGTATCAATCCCCAATCTCCTATAAAAGATTCCTCTTCCCCACCAATTCTGTCTGTCTGTCAAATTGAACTTCGCTGCAGCCAGGTGGGTTGATGGTGAATATCAGATGGTGTCCTGGTCAGATGGGACCAGCATGCTCATAGGTATGTACCCAAGGTGAGGGTATAGTTGGGTGTTGGAACTTTGGGCTGAATTCAGCTTTTCACTCTCATGGCTTACACCATGTTGAATTGCAGGGGGGGGTAAAATGAATGTCAGTGTTTGCATGCAGGGAGAATATTTTATTGTTGCATTTTGCACACAGATACTGACCAGCGTTACTGTTACACTGTTATTGCAACTAATTAAATTTACCTCCCCTGCAATTCAACATGGTTTTGCCCATGAAAAGCTGAATCTTGCCCTTTGAGAGGCTGTTGTTGAAGACTCTTCTTCAGCCGTTCTTGCTTCATGTACTTCTGTGATATTTACCTTTTGATGTTTATGTGTTACACTATGACCTGTTGACATTTTGACTGTTGACATTACAACCATCAGAATCTGTGTGGTTGTGTGTGCATTCTTCTTGTGGAGACTGTTTTTTATGCTCATAATTGATTTGTGTTTGAAATTGTCTGTTATCACTAATAGATCGAAGTTTTGATTATTTAGATTGAATGGCATTTAATAGTGAATACTAAATAGTAAAACATTTATCATATTATCATTATTCATACTAGTATTCTTTGTGACAGTTTTAAGTCCGGAAACATCTATGAAGGACAATGGAAAAATAACAAATTCCATGGAACAGGGAGGATGAAGTGGTTGTCATCAAGTGAAGAATACAAGGGTCATTGGGAGAATGGCATACAGGTAACCATACGCTGGTTTGAGTAATGGGGTTTCTACATAACAATGATTCCCTAAGCTATTCCTGTTTAGCAATATGAAGATAATGGAAGGGTTGGTAAGGTGTCGGAGTAAAGCAGGGGGAAGACAGGTATGTATAGGTGCTCAGAAATTTCCAGATCAAAGGTTGGGTACTCAGAAACGCCCATCATTTAAATTGACTGAGAGGGAACTCCCACTTGCCAGTGTAGCCCCACCCCTCTCACTGGAGTGTTACACCTCTTAAGTATTGATGGCTATACATGTTTTCTATCCATTAACAAAGATTCATAATCAGGTTCAGTCAGTGGAGGGGTGGCCCATTTTAAAAGGCATTTAACACAAAAATATTACTAAATGAGCTTTTTATTTGTCAAATATGTGTGTTTATCTTTTCTAAATACAGGCATTTATGTAGATTATGTTATACATTGTGTAGGGACTACTTAGTAACTACTGATGATATGCATATTCCCAATATAACTGAATAGCAAGATACTACCATTGCTGATGCCGGTAACAGTGGCATTCATATAGTGGCTTATCACATGATGGGTATATGTCTGTACTGTATAGGACATTCCCAATCTCTTTTCTTTCTTAAATCCCTTTCTAACAGAATGGCCTTGGGACTCACACATGGTTTCTGAAGAGAGTGCCTGGCTCGCAATACTCTTTAAGAAACGAATACGTTGGGAACTTTGTAAATGGTGTGCGCCAAGGGAAAGGCCGTTATTACTATGCTAATGGAGCAATGTACGATGGAGAATGGAAAAACAATAAGAAGCATGGGATGGTAAGTGATCTCATAACATTACCCTAAGTGTTAACTTATAAACCAGAGAACGAAACAGTGTCCAGATACTACTATTTCCAGCTGTTCTCTGTATGCCAAGTATTTTGCTATGTGGATGTTTTTCTTTGTTTCTGTTCTTCAGTCTTCAGCACCAATGTTCTTATTAATATTTTTTAGGGTAAGTTTATTTTTAAGAATGGAAAGGTCTATATAGGTGAATTTGTGGAGGATCAGATTGCGGAGTATCCTCATTTTATATACGATCGAGTGAATACCCCAGATCTGAGTGGAATCCGTACCCAGAGTCCAGCCTTTGGAGGTGAGCAAATCATGCCGTTCATGCGTCTATCTGAGCTGGATGTCTGTTATTACTGCAGGGGTTAAATATTGTACATCTAGCTCAATAGTCCCTAGACGTAGACATGACCTGTCACTGGCGCCAATGCTTTGACACGAACAATGTCTATTACAGTGTGCAGATTGCTTGCACTAGCTGTACATTGACTATGTGCCTCCAACCCTTCCGTCCCACAACACGCTCTCCAAAACGCAAGCTACTACAGCTCGAGTTTCTCTTGGGTCTAAACTGGGGGCTATTGCATCCCCTTAATTTCTGCTCTGTGCATCAAGCCGTGATATAGCTACTGCTATACTTACCTGTTATGTAGTTCTCTGGCTAGGACACACTACTGACCACTCAATAGGCTAGTTGCAAATGTCTCCTGCCAAGATTAACAGGAGTCCCAGGAGTCCCATGCAGCTGCAAGAGCCTCCTAAAGTCACGGCAGCACCTCCCTCTTCTGCCAGGATTTTGGTCCCAGCAGGAAACAGGGACTGATATCTGTGTAGTGTATGGCCAGCTGTACAGTTACTCAGACAAATATTCATCAGTAAGAAACTCAATCATGAATGTTAGATTTAGCTTTAATTAGTTTAGTTTTTGTGTTTGATTTATAATTGTGTAATCTGTGTTCATTTAACAGAAAACCTCAACACCCTCACCTCTAATTCAGGCATTCCAAGTTTATCAGGGTCATATATTGAACTTGACGTAACTTCACTATTAAACATGTTTCCAGAGCATGAACGTCCACATGAGCTTAAACAGGTACATTTATATTTAATTAAATATTAACTCCAAGGACTTGATCCCGATCCCCCTTAAATCCTAAGGCTGGGTAAACACTAAAGCTGGCCATACATTACAAGATAAATTGTTCCATTCGAGAAATTTTTCAAAAGTGGGTAAAACCATGTTGAATTGCAGGGGGGGTATTATGAATGTTAGTGTGTGCATGCAGGGAGAATACTTTATTGTTGCATGTTGCACACAGATACTGACCAGCGTTACTGTTACACTGTTTTTAGACTTGTTATAACTTGTTATCATCTCTCAACTCTAATACTGATTGCAATTAATTTAATTTGCCTCCCCTGCAATTCAATATGGTTTTGCCCACTCTTGAAAATCTTTCGATTGGAACAATTTATCCTATAGTGTATGGTCAGCTTATGGCCAGCTTTACATTTTGCAAATGATCAGCTGTCTCCGGTAATGATCTCCAGCTGCACGATGTCCCTGCAGTAATAGGCTGCAATTGCATACTCATCCACAAGGTGGCTCTCTACTGAATTATGAACTGGGAATTCTAAACACAATGCATGGCAACAATGCTTTTTGTAAATGTTAGTACATTTGAATACTATTATAATACTTACACAACAGACAATATATAACGTTATGTACTCCTATATCTATTATTCCTGTTTTTGCTATATCCAGGTGGAATATGGTGTCCTGCGAAACCTCACACTGCTACGTAAGACGTACAAGTTCTACAGCAGCCTGGGGAATGAGAACTGCTTTGATAATGCCTTTCTCATGACAAAACTTCAGTTCTGGAGATTTTTAAAAGACTGCAAATTCCATCACTACAAATTAACCCTTTCTGAAATGGATCGTTTACTGTCTGGTGCGTAAAGCAGCCATTCTGTCTCTTTCCCGATATTATAATAGATAGCTATCAGCTATTATACATTGACTTTTTGTGTAGCTTAACAAATAATGTGTCAATCAAACACTTTTCCGAAAAGTGTTGTAAAGTTGATGTTGTAGTCATTAGCAACCAATCAGGAGGGAATGGGCGGTAGAAGGTTAGGGTTGCGTTGCGGGGATGGAATTGGTGGTAGAAGGGTAGAGTTAGGTTGCAGGGAGGGAATCAGTGGTGGAAGGTTAGGGTTAGATTGCGGGAGGGAATTGGTGGAGAAAGTGGAAGGGTGGGGTTAGGCTGCGAGGAGGGAATAGGTGGTAGAAATGAAAGGGTAGGGTTAGGATGGAGGGCATGGATGGTAGAAGGTTAGAGATAGGATGCGGGGAGTTAATGGATGGTAGAAGGTTAGGGCTAGGATTCGGGGTGGAAATGGATGGTAAAAGGTTAGGGTTAGGCTGCTGGGAGGGAATTAGTGGAGGAAGTGGAAGGGTAGTGTTAGGCTGGAGGGCATGGATAGTAGAAGGTTATAGTTATGATGCGGGGAGGGAATGGTTTGTAAAAGGTTAGGGTTAGGCTGCTGGGAGGGAATGGATGGTATTAGGGAAAGATTAGGGTTTGGCTGTGGAGAGGGAATGAATGGAAGAAGGTTAGGGTTAGGATACGGGGAGAGAATGAATGGTAGAAGGTTAAGGTTAGTCTGAGGGGAGGAGTAATTGTAAAGGTGAAGATAACATGATGGTGATGAGTTGGGGAAAGTCTTACCTGTCACTCCGGGGAAGGTTCTTTAGTGACTCTCCTGCGTCAGGGCTTCTTCTCTTCAACTCTCAATAAGGGAATAGCCCTGTTTAAATCGGCCTCACATACTGGTAAACCACACCCTGACTGAGGTAGGTATGGGCTTTGCTTATTATCCTGTTTAAGTCACTTTGAGTAGTAACGGTTTCTCTTGTACCCTGATCATTTATATTATATTTCAGTGGATAATGCTGATCCTGAGGAGGTGCACTCTCCATTTGCTACGATGCTTCTTCGGACATTTTTGACAAACATCATCTATTTGGCTTATCACATTACTCATATGGAGAATCTGTAAGTTCATTATTTGGTTAAATTGAAAGAAGTAACTTCTGTTTGGGTTACATAGTCCTGAGTCATCAGGAATCCCAAATATAAGGACACTATTGTCCCTCTTACTAATTATATTTGCTCACAACAAGACCATAATTGGACACGGGCTGGATAATGTGATTGTTCAGCGTGATTTGACCTGCTGGGCACGTCCCATTATGAGTAGCTGGTAATGTGTGTCCACTGTGAAATGTCTGTGGTGATTGGAGAACTATGTGCATTGCCAGGACATTGCTCAGTGTACAGCTGGCATATCTCTTCCTCTTTAGAGGGGCACACATGACTGACTAAACAGCTATTATGGAGCTGAAACACTTTTAATATCACGCGTCTCTGATTTCACTGGTAGATATGGTCATGTGATATATAAGTCATTATAATCTGCTTGGGGGTAAATTGTTACCAAAGTGGTTATAGTACTAGTGTCAATGGTGGTACTTGATCCACTGTCTGGTGATAGTCTGGGCAAGGTTACAAGGATCTAGCAATCATACTCACACTCTTACCAGGTATGGTACCAGATAACAGAGAGCATGGTGAATATAATTTATTGGAGGCTGAATGTAATATGTCTAAAAAAATGTATGTGTCCACATATGCTACTGTGGAACTTGACCTGATTCCTTAGCAGATACCCCCCCCTCCCTTCCCCACATTGGTCTAAAGAGCATGACAACCTCTTTCAGAGGCGCTCTTATTTCTATCATAAGGGGTAAATTAGAGTTGAGAAGGTCACAATCTGAACCTACTGGATGCCCCTTAACCCTACGGCACTTTTCTTCATATTGGTATATGATTACCTAAATAGGGTTTCTACTGGCACGCCGATGTAATGCAGGGGAGTGTCTTTCCCTCGCCCCCACATGGGATTAGGATCTCATATGACCTATTGAACCAAATATGTTTTTCATTGCAGAGAGAAGAAGGTTTCCATAGTTGACTGCTTCTCCAAGATTATGGGAAACAATATCTCCCCGCATGCATGTCACATCAGAGGTCTGTATTTGTTCCTCATCCTTATATAGATTTAAGGCGATTCAGACCATCACACTCTAATATGCTTATTTTTTAGGGTATTTGTTCTGTGATGCACAAAAGACCGAGCACTCAATGTCCTACATCGATAAGTCCTGGGACATCTACAAAGCNTACTGCCAGAGAAACTCTTCAGCTCCGTATGAGCCGACCATGACAATGAGGCATTTCATCTGGATGATGAAAGTAACTATGAGATACATGCAATGTGTGATAAGGACACATTGGGGAGGGGGGGGGCATTAGGAAGAAGTGAACTCTGTTACCAGATACTTTGACTTGCTTGTCTGTAGTGTATGGCAGCTGAAGTCACTTAATGTGACAAGCTCCTCTTACCGAATGTCAGGGAGTTTGGTTTCTGTAGGAGCAGCAGAAGCATTAAAACTATTCAGCACATCCTGTCCTGAGGTCGTGGAACACATATACAGCACTGGACTGGAATTCTGAAATAAGAGGGGAGTGACCCGCATGGATCCCCTCATGTCCAATCTGCATTGCACTCTATCCTTCATTTTGGGCATGCAGATTAGGCCTGCAGAATATAAAAATTGCCCCCATACATAAATCTCCAGGTATACGGATCTGAGTTCTATATGCCTGGAGATACAAAATAATGCATACAGTATATATGATACATGAATAGTGTTACAAGGATTTGCAGGGGGAAAAGAGCCATAAAGCTAATACAGTAATGCCTAAAAATCAGGCCAACAATATCCAAAACAGCAATAAGAGTATAATGCAGTAATACCCCGTTCAGATTACAACCAAAAACCCAGGTTTTTAATGAAAGTCTCGGGTATTATGAAATACTTGGTTTTTTTTGTGGTAAACTGAACAGTCCATTTTAAAAACCTGTGTCTTTTTTACCTGGGTCCTTGACGCGGGTGGAATCGGGATATTTCCATGGTCAGACACAGGTCTCGTCAGCCTAGTGTTGTCCCAGGAATTTCACCTAAACATTGCCAATCTGAACGGGTTGATTGCTGTGTCCATTGCCAATACCATAGTGTCCCCCTCTCCCCAACTAAAGTACGCTAGGTGGGCAAGGGGGTATATATATAAATTTGACAGTAGGGGCTGGCTTTGGGGGATCCACACGGGTCATTTAAAGCAGGGGTATAGCAGTGTAAGCTATACCGCTCTCCTGTTCATCCACACAGGTCTCCACAAGACCTGGATCCGGTCCTATAAGGTATATCTGCTCTGGGGATACTGAGATGTTAAGGTGCAATTTTATGTAAGGAAAATGATAGTGTACCAATACTTTAACAGCTTTACTGTTACACTGTGATTAGGAACTGAGCAATATTGCGGTCATATTGTGTGTTTTTTTACAGGACTTAAAAATGATAAGTAATGAGCTCAATGTCAGGAAGATTGTGGACATTTTAGCGCATGATGACCCATGTGTACGGGACGGCCATGAAATCAATCTAGAGCTGGAGGTAAGTCATACTGTGCTGTATAATATATTTTCTGCACCTCACTATTACAGTCATGGTAGATTGAGATATCTTGTGCCCTCTGGAAGACATGGGACATACTCCACCAGCTCTCTGCTCCAGTACTGGACACATATGCTACCTGTGACATAGGACTCTGACCCAGTAACGATGTGCATAGCCCTGTGCTCATCTTCTATAATGTGAGGTAACTTACCAGACCCAATCCACATAAAGAACAATAGACAGAACAGAGAGCATGGGACAGGGTGACACCCCAAGCATCTCAACAGTGTCATGCATACAACAGGAACTTAAGGTAGGGTATGGGTACCAGAAGTCCTTGCTGCGAGAGGAGGAGTAAGCACTTTCATTACTGCATATATGTTTTTATCCTGCATAAATAAATGACTAGTTCCGCATACTGTGTTCCACCATATTCAGCATTGCAGGTGGACATTGACAGTCTGCAGTTGTTTTTTGTATTCTGCCGTGAACACATTATTATTCAATATAATATGTGTTTCTTGCACAATATTATTATAAATAATGTATACAAATAAGTTAGGGTTATGGCCAATATTTAATAAGCTGTGGAGATGTTGCCCAAAGCAACCGATCAGATTGTATCTCTCAGTGTCTTATTACTATGTCAGATAGAAACTGATTGGGTTCTATGGGCAGCAGCCCCACTTTTCCGTTCCAGCAGCTTATAGGTCCTTGTGTTTAATGTTTTTTACATATTCCAAAATCCAGCACATTGCTTGTCCCGAGAAGTTTGGATAAACATTTTACTAACATCAATTTATTCTTGTTGTTCCCCAGTTGACGTTTCTTGAATTCTTTGAGGCGCTGTTTGGCTGTGCTACTGTATATATTACTGATGAACTATTAGACGAGGCAGCCGATGAACCTGCAGGAGAGAGGGGTGAGAGGCCAGTCACAGATTCCTCAGAAGATCCTGCTGACCACCAGCCAGATCACTCCCACCTGGTTAGGACAATTCCCTGGGCATTGTTTGTTTAATATATAGGAAATTATGTCACTCTATTATGTTTATGCTATCGTTTCTTATTCTGTTTTCGAATGACATATAGATATGTACATTTATCATCAGTTACTAAACTGCGGGATTGGAAAAATGGGGATGTTGCCCATAGCAACCAATCAGAATCAAGCTCTGAGTCTAATTTTACATACTGGAGATTGTGAGCTTGAATCTGATTGGTTGCTATAGACAACATCCCCACTTTTCCAATCCCCGCAGTTTAGTAACTTTAAGCCATGGATTCTTCATAGTAATAGTAAGTTAGTTCTTTGGACAATACTTTCTTTATTATTTGCAGTCTAAATTGGATTATGAGATACAAGAGCAGGATCAGATGAGTACATCGAAGGCAAATAAACCATGTAGCGCACCTGTCCTTTACCAGGCCATAGGTGAGTAGAGTATTATTCATAAGTATATGGAGAAAATATCACATTAATCTTCTGCACAGTATCAGTGGTTGAAGTGGAAATTTAGAAGTGGGGGTTTGGACATTTAGAAGTTACGGTATGGAAACACAGTATGATAGAATAGAAGTGAAGTGTATAATAGAAGTGAATGGAAATTTGTAATATTTCAATTACATCAATGGGAGAAGTGCGGGTATGGCATACCCCCGTATACACCCCCACCCTCCACTATTTTATATAGATCCAATCTTTCCTTACCCATACCAATTCATTGGTGAAATTAGTTTTACTACAGTGTCCAACAATATCTAGGATTTAGGATTAAAAGNTGAAAATGTCGCAAATGTCCCATATGTACCTTTTATAAATACATATATTATATTTATGCAAACAATGATGTCACACCAGTATTCCATTCACTTTCAAATAACTAACTGATATATTCCTTAGAGCAGCAGTAGTCACTTACCCGCTCTAATCACTAGATGGCGCTATAAGCTCACCATTATTTCAATTCAGTTGGATTACTGACTAGTTACAGTATAGGCCAGTGGTTCCCAAACTGTGCGCGAGGGGTGTGCGGCCATGCCGAATTACATGGTAAGGGCTGGAAATGCAGATAACGTGGTTGTCAGCCCTTATGTTCTGTCTACAGTGTAGACACATAACACTGTGTAGGACCTATGTGTCTACACCATGTCTATACCCGGGCGGCTTACACTGTGGGTCCTGACTATGGGGACAACTGGTATGGGCAATGTAAATCAGCAGATATCATGTCTAGCTAAATCTTTCTGCTGTTTATTTTGCAGATAATGGAAATAAAGAAATCACAACAGACAGATGGTTCCATCAGATCAATACTTTTTTCACTAAAATATTTTTCCCGGCCTATGAGAGAGTAGAACAACTGAAGGCTGAAATACCACTAAACAGAATGCGTCAGGCCGAAGAGGCCCGATTACAGCAGATCAGGGAGGAGGAGGAAGCAAGGTAACATCTTCCATCGCAAAATATATCATTGCTGGGATATACATGTTATTTTGCTTTATTAACCAATATAAGTTTAAGAAACTTTGGGCCTGATCCAAAGGTAAGTATGAGGATAGTACACTGTTATTCAGAATGGAAAGTGTAGTTATGGTTCAGATGCAGACTTGAAAATTTAAATTCCATTAGTTGCAACAGTATTACAGGTGAGAGATGATGTTTCCAGCCCAAGTGTAATAACAGTGTAACAGTAACGCTGGTCAGTATCTGTGTTCAACTTGCAACAATAAAGTATTCTCCCTGCATGCANACACTGACATTCATTTTACCCCCCTGCAATTCATCATGGTTTTACCCAAGTTGTAAGTTAGTCAATAGTGTCTAAAGTCTGAATCTGGTCCACTGTTATTGGACTTAGGCTAGGACACCATCATCTCTCAGCCATGCTCCTTTAATGTAAAATGAACCACCTAAGTTCACCCCTATACAGTGGTCACAGCTGTGCGTTGCATTTGGGGCTGAATAGCTGCTGTCCTGGGCATGTGCAGTGGAAGGGTACTGTATGCTTTGCCGTTGACATATGTCCCAGCCTGAATCATATGCACACATCTTTATGTGTTTAGACTGAGAGCACTGAAGGNAGAAGAGGAAGCCAAGAAGATTGCNCAATTANATCTAGAGAAAGCCTTAGCAGAGGTCGTGCAGATATCAACAGACCAAGCAGAGGACAGCAAAAGTGAACAGCGACCAGCAACACCCAAACACGAACCACCCGTCCCCCCATCCACAGCAAGCACAAAAACACCTCCAGCCACCAGCAAAAAGAAGAGAAGATAGTATGAAGCTGCAGTCTAGCTTATAAGTAATTGTTCCAAAGTAAAGAACAAGGTGAAGTTGCTGCTGCATCTATAACTCCAATGGCAGATCAGTGGTATTACATGGCGATAGACCAGACTTTCTACCGCCGCCTGGCTGGGCGACCTGTGACTCTCAAGATGTTGCCCATGNCAACCAATTCTAGCAGATATTCTCTAGTATGTAATAGGACAATCAGAGGTAGAATTTCATTGGTTGCTATGTTCAACATCTCCACTTTTCNGAGGCTTAGTAAATCTGGCCTCCGTAGAGTCACAGGGTAGTTAAAGTCTTTTCTTTAGCTGTAATTGGTCTCTGGTACATTTCCATTGAATTCCCGCTGCTTGCTGTGTTACTTACTCTGTGTTTCCTTTGTACTTTGGTTATTTGATTTGATAAAGCTACAGAGTTATTTTGGTTATTTGATTTGATAAAGCTACAGAGACTGTGACATTTACAGAGATTTCCTATGAAAATCAACACACGAGAATCCTGAGAAATCATCAGCATCAGCACAATGTAGCAGACTGCACAGGGGACACNTGCACGTCGCATATACTGCCATGCAGGACTCAGGATTCTCCCTAAGAAAATCTAAATTGAATCAACATTGTGCATAAATATAAATAGTGGCCAAATACAGCCGCAACCCTATCCTTTCAGAATTTCTGCTGGTGGGTGGTCTTGCACTGAGCACACGTATTGGTATAATGCCTACATGTGTATTCGGCTGTCCAAACAATTGCCTGAGGTTGAAAGCAGATTAGATGCTGCTATTTCTATTTATACTCTATGTATTTTGGGGTGTCACTCCTTAGCTCCTCCCCTCNCGCTTAGCATGTTAACTCACATGAGAAGGGTCCTCCACCCTCCTATCATCTCATCTCCTTTCCCCCCCTCTATTTCTCTGGAAACCATCTCCCCCTTTCTTC
>JABWIB010004069.1:0-13038 GCA_016617825.1 Platyplectrum ornatum
TAATATTTGAAGAATAAAAATATATAATAAATAATAACACATAACACAATGTAATTATATGTTCTGCAGTTTACGTTTGTCTAATGAGATTTACTATATATATATATATATATATATATATATATATATATATATATCTTTACTTATATATAACCTTAGAATTGTTTAGCAATTACTGGACAATTATTGTGATTGTTATATAGCTTATACTAATATTATAGATTATTTCTAGAGTCTACCTTGGGTATACAGAAAATCTGATTTATTATGTATTGTCTAGACCAGCTACAATATTATACATATACATATTTGATAAGTCCCCTGAAAAAAATGAGTACATTTTGATACTTACTCCAAGAAGATATAACAAAGAGCTGATGCACTCACATACTTGGCTGAATAAATCAGAAAGAACATCACAAGCATTAGAAATGTATATCAACTTAATCACTAATATATATAAAATAATCTGATAAACAAATACGTGCAAATAATATGGCAATGGCTGCGTAGGCTTCTCATATACCGCATACCTCTATTTCCTCAATCCGGTAACCAGAAAAGGGACCTAGGATATAATGTCAACCAGATAGATTTAATGAACTCCATAGATACTGGAGTGAGAAGGATTTGGCCACCTCTACTTCCTCATTCTGGTCTCCGGGGTTGTTATTCACTAGTACAAGTGGCTGGTGATGTGCTATTGTTAGGTGAATCAGTATGGATTCATCAGATTTGCCAATGAACAGTAAGTATTAATCATGGTATCTATCTATCTAAAGTATGTGATTGTACAGATCATGGTAGAATAGCATCTGGAAACAGCTGTAACAGTGAGTTGTACTGCCTCAATGTCTCTGTTGTGATTTAGCAGCCCCTCACAGCACTGTCAATCCCAACAGACAATCTAAAGTACTAATAAGGAAATCCTTCCCCATCAGTTACCTGCTAGATGGAACTTACCTAACTATTTCCTCCACTGGCAATATAAGGTTAATTTGTCCCCAGTCCTGTGGTTCCCCCTCGGGTCTGGCACAAGGCGGCTGCCTAAGGTTNCCTAATGGGTANGTTAGGGTTAGGCTACACAGAGCATATAGATTGTTCAAGGTTTAGGGTTAGGCCATTGGAAGGAATGGTTAATATGAGGGGAGGGTTAGGGTTAGGCTNCAGGCAGGAGAGGATTAGGATAAGGGTTGGGGTTCGGGGAAATCCTTGACCGCTGAGATGATTTCAGGGTTCATTCTTCTGATNCTGAGAAATTGTGCACAGTAAAAGTAATATGAATCTACCAATGTCATTGGGAACTCTATACTTAGCAGCCAGATATCCCTGACATGGAAACATTAGAAGTGTGTATAAAAGAGCTTTGCATGTTGCTGTTTAATGATATTTCAGAGTCTTGCTTTTGCTTTGATTTTCCTTTGATCTTGACAATGACACAATGTTTGGAAATAGTGTATACTGAGCTCCATCCATTGTATTATGTGACCACTGAAGACAAGCAATTTTCCATGGTTTATTTAGTTGAATCTTAGAAAAGAGAATCTCAAATAGATTATCATTTTGTCAAAATGTGTGTNTGTCACGTTAAAAAGCAGCGTTGCCGCCTTTCCCACTTTCTGCAGTGCTTCTGGATAAATGATTTCCATGGCATTTTGCAGGACTTCAGGCTTGNATAGAAACGTAATGCTGGCAGAATAAAACCTGCAATGTATACTTTACCTATTGTCAAATGTCCCCGGCCCTATCAAATGCTTATAAACCAAACACTGTTTGTCAATTGTTTATATCTTTATTATATTTCTTAATAATTATTATTTCATGTCTCTTGTTTCTGTACGTTTATTGGCTTTAATGCCCAATTAAACTGGGAAAAATCTAAAAACAAGATACCAAATAGTTTATTTCGATATTCTAACCCACTCATGTTCCTAAAATATAATGCAAAATTGCTAGATCACGCCAGGAGAAAAAATGGGTTCGAAATGTACCTTTCATTTTTNTGTGTAATGACTTCTTTGTTTAATTGATGTCTATATGCATGAGCCAAGTTCCCTAATATTAAATATAGGTATATAGACAAAAATTATGCTCAGTACATGAATTGGGTCAGCAAAATAATCTGAACTAATTACTGTACTCTCTTGAACAAAGTACATCCCAAAGTACAATATTGTTATTAATTATTCATATCATAATGCATACGGGATGCCTCATTATAACTTGAACCTTAGTGTGCTGTTAATATATATGTCTGCTTGTTTACTGGACATTCAGAGTCCAAAATACACCACAGCAATANGCGTATGCTCAACTCTGATCTAATGTGCCTTAATAAATGCAGACACAAAATGGTAACAAAGAATTCAGAGTTTAGAAGGTGGATTGTCCTTAGACATGCCCTTTAGCTGGTGCAAATGTATGGCTCTGGATTGCGCTCAATTGCACGAGTATACCCTTAGTGTACATTGACTGTGTTCCACCAGTCCCACCCGACCTCTCACAAGATCCCGCTCTAAGTCAATGAGTTTCAGCAGTGCTATGTGTTTAGTTCTTGATTACAGTGTACGCAATTATTCTGAGCATGTGCAGAACTGCAGAGATGTGTTACTCCATCATATATGCATTTTAATCCTATTACAGTATGTTTATTTATGATCCTTGACGTTATTTTGTATGATGGCGCATACAAAGTATCTTAATCTTATATACTGTATATTAATGAAACAATAAAAAATGAGACATAAATGGATATGATTATATATATATATATATATATATATATATATATTGTATTGTTCTGATAATTGTTCAGAGATACAGAATTAAAAAGAATTTCCTAATCTAACTCACACAATAATAACCTACATCATTTATTTACATTCAGCAAGGAAGACATTTTTACTGCACTAATAACCACATGGCAGTATAATCAGTTTTCATTGGAGATATGGCATGCGTCAATAAATAAGTCACATTGCTAGGTCAAGAGCACAATACACAAGATTAATCTCTTCTCTGCTGTTTGATAGCTAGTATTGACCAGATTTTAATGACACTATAGAATTATTGAATATAAGGTTAGAAGTTGTGGAATTAAGTAGTTAAGTAGTAACATTAACCATATTCCTGTATATTATCCATAACTAGAATAATAGGGGCTTAAGTTGAAACACCAGCATCACAAAGCCTGGCCTACTTTATAGATTACAGTTGGGTCTCCAATTCGCAATTGCACCCCCTCAGTACTATTGATTAGATTAGCAACTGTATTAAATGTTAGTGAGCGTTGGGCAGCTCTTGGCTATAATATGCTTTATGCCCCACCCCCTTGCACAGGCCACACCCCCTTGCAAAGCCCTGCCCCTTCGGCTTTTACAAGAGGCAGGGCTTATCTCCATACCCCCACTTAAAAATACCCACTTCACCAGATGCAAATTATACACGTTATCATACACATTCCTAATATGTAACAACTTGTTACTAAAGGTGTAGCACGGGGCTATGTACATTATGGTTGAACTGATTCAACATTTATCAGACTTATAACAAGAAATAGGCAGTTTCATCTTTGCAAATAACCCAAAACTGCTAAAGATGACGACACTATTACTGATATTTTACAAACTGAACATGCACCTTTTAGGAGGGAGAAGAGAAATTCTACATGACAATATCGTCTTATGATTTTACTGGTACGACGTAAACATTAAATTGCTGTTATTTGTTACAAGAACTCGGAGTACATATATTTTAGTGTATCTGTCTCTATGTCTTTTTTCTCCGGGAACTGATCTTTAATTATTTCTGTCTTTACCTTGAGGGTAGGATTGCCGGTGACTGCCATGTCATGTTGCTATGTTTTTTCTTATTATTGTACTGTTGTAGCTCTTGAGACATTCAGAGGAAGGACACAATAGATTGAGCTTTCNTCCCAAGAGAATCCAACCACACAATGAAAAAGTAATGGTTTTCCTATGTAGAGAAAAAAGAATTTTGGAAACTGCAGCGAGAATGGGTATTATAGATTGGTAGCAATTAATGTACATTTTCTAAAAGACTGGAAGGATTGATCGTCTTTTTGGGCCACCATTTGAGTANGTAAAAAAGTATGCATCCCTGTATGCATTGCATATGTGAGCTTTGGATTGATCTAGTGTTGCCTTTGGTCTAAATGTGTAAATAATGTGGTGACCCCTCTTGAGAATCGCTGTCATGGGCAATATATCATTTTGAAAGTAGAGTAAAGAGCAGCAGAGGGGAAAATGAGGGCAGATGTTAATTGCTGGGCTTAGTTGCATAACTAATGTGAGCTATGTAGGGAATGTGCCCTTTCCATCAATAAATGTGGCCAGATTGAATGACATGATTATGTGTTGTCAGCCCCATTCAACTCACTCACAGTGACCAGACAGCTCCCGCTGCAAGTAATTAAAGGACCTCATTCATTACTCACAGTGGGAGTTATGTAGTGAAAACAGCTTCTTAATGGTAAGTAAACAATATACTTCAGTGTCAGGTATGACAATGCCATAAACCTTTAAAGTGCATGACACGCATTGGACAGCTGTATGTGAATACATCTAGCATATCTTTAGAAACGTTAAGATATTTATGCATGTGCAATCCTCTTAATGTCTTTCAAGGTTGACAAAAGTATTTCGTATTTTTGTATGTANATTATGGATAATCTACACTACAATTTACTAGTGATGGCCATAGTGGACCAGCATTTTTTAAGGCAAATCAATGTAACTGCTATAGCCAATATAAAAAGTAGGGGGTTCATTTAATATTTTGGGAAGCCAATAAAGACATCACTGCAATAATTAATGCAGTGTCTTCAGTAAGATATTCTATATTTTGGATTCTTTTTATTTGTATTTAACAGGATTTAGAAACAGATTGCATGTAGGGCACAAAGGACGTTTCAAAGTCACGGATAACACCTAGGCACTGAGCTTGATGTATAGAGATTATTGCAGTGTTGTCAACAGAAATAGAGAGACTANATGAACTTCTATGGGCTGGAAGAAATTTTATTAGCTCTGCTTTTCACATATTGAGTTTTAGATCCAATATAAACGGCAGAAGACATTAAGTGACATAGACCAAGACGGTTGTTAAGACATCAGAAGTAGACAGATACATTTTTTTTATAATCTGACATACTGAGANGATACTTAAATGCAAATGACTTCATTGGTTGCCCAAGGGAAGTANTATAGNTACATAAGAAACCATACTTCANCAGGTAAAGAAAAAGNAGAGAATCCAGAAAAGTGAAAACTAAACACAAGTTGAGAGAGACGTGGATAGTATTGAAGCACAGCACAGATGATCTACTGACTTGTGAGGATGCAGGATCCAGAGAACAGGTAGCAAAGTAGAAAAAGTAGAAAAGAACAGGTGCTTTCTNTTCATTTGTGGGGCAGAATGAGGACATTGTGGGGTATATTTACTAAGCAGTGAGATTGCAGTGAGATTGGAAAGTGGGGATGTTGCCCATAGCAACCAATGTNAACTCAAATCTGATTGGTTGCTATGGGNAACATCCCCACTGATCAATCTCACTGCAAACTCACCGCTTGGTAAATATACCCCTGTGCCTGAGTGTGAAGGAAAGGATGTTAGTTGATGAAGAAGATGGTGACAACTCCTGTCCGATTTCAGTCTTAAAGTACAATGCAGGATCTGGGGCACAGATGGAAGTTGGTGGACTTTGCACCGGAGCGTTCGGTGAAGAATTGAAATTTGTGAAGAAATNTGAAATTTGTGTGAGAAGCATATAACATAGAAAATAAGAGCAATTACCTAGGTAAATGGAAAACTCAAACAAATTCAAATACACTGGCTAAGAAANAAAGAGCATTACATTGTAGCAGAATAATAGGAAAGAAGAGGACGTAAAGGCAAAAGCCATTACTAATGAGAGCATACAGTTAGAGGTAAGAGGTCAAAAGCTGGTTGAATGTAGATTTGTTAACCTGTAATGAAGAAATGAGTGTTGATATCATGCTTCAGTGATAGTTGTGGAGAGGGTCAGATTCTGATATTACAGAAGGAAAGAGTTTCAGATAATTGNCTTTAAGGTACATAGCACAATAATTGCCCTTAAGGTTCATAGGAGAACATTTAACAAGTGACAAGATAATGCTACAAATATAGGTGGGTAGCCNAGGATGAACAGAGGGAATGGATATAAATGAAAGCGGAAAAATCGGTAAGGAGGAGAGTAAATAAAACAGCTGTGTGATGACTAATGAAGAAGAAGGTTACAGGTAGCCTCAATTGTCAGAATGGGNCCTCATATTTCAAATAGAGAAGGCTTACATTTGATGTTTGATGAAGATTACGGAGTTTAAGAGCTGACTGTTTGCAAAGACTAATACACTGGGAATAATCACTATTTGTAATGGTTTTTGTCTGTATACTCAGTTGAATTAACCATTTTGCTGCCTGAAATATAATTTTATGCAATGTTTCCAGTGAGTAGGAATTAGAAAATTATGAAGAAATTAACTTAAAACAAATAATCGTTTAGTGGTGTCCTACTGGTAGACTAACTGTTGTTTCAACTCTGAAATGTGCTTCTTCTATTATTGATCCCTTTCCTATAATTTTGTCAGGGCCCCATTATTTTTCCATTTGTCAGAATACTTGTGGAGATGTTGTTCAGAGAGTGGTCATCTAAGTCCTCCTATATGTATGTTCCATAGATGATTGTTTAAAATGACTGTACTATACATATAAACCATGTTACACCAAGTTCAGATAACCTTGCTTATCGATTGCTTTAAGTTGTATTTTCGTTCCATGTTGAAAGCGTATCTGTTAATGCTTCTCTTCTTTCAGCAGCTTCTTTTTTCTCTTGCATTTTGCCAGGAAATATTAAACTTTAATTCGTGAGAGCGGTTTCAGCAAAGATTTTATATCCACTTCTTTGTTAATATTGCATGTGGGATTTTAATTTAATCGCATTTTGCTGGGATTGCTTTAATTCAAAGAGAAGCACGCTCTACTTAGCATTTTACAGTTCGGAATTCAGACAATAGGGTTTTATACATTCTTATCCTGTCACCTCACTTTGACAGATTCCGTCATGCATTTCACCTTGGTATCAATACCTTACATCTCTTATTTCAGCCTATTAATCTTACAAAATGCTTCTGCTCTAAATGCCTAACCTTAAACTGTCAGATTGGATTTAATGTTGTATCTCTGCACTGTGAACCCACATTTATCTTTTAACCTCATACGTTGCTGTTTTTCTTGGAACCTGTTCAAGATCAGTATTGTAGATCCATGAACTTACAAAGCTACGGTATAGTTACAGCTTGGCCTAAATTAATAAAATGCAACACTGTTGAGGCCAATGATGATTAAGATATGTTTGATAAATCTCTTCCTGATATAGGAATATTGCATCTAAAAAGTGGAATTACTGTATGCTTTCCTGTGTATATGTTTTCTTAGTGTAAAGCAGTCAACTTGATATTGATATTTCAGATAGAAAGACATTTATTTGGTAAAATGTTTTAATTGTATTACAAAATGAACAAATATATGGTATATAAATGATAAGACTTGGTCCTGCACTTCTATTCCAGTATTCCTCCCAAAGGATATAAGACTGATACACAACATAAGAAACTGATGCACAATATACCATATAATAAATATATGGTATGTTGAGAGGCTGGCAGGGCTTTGAAACAGGAGGGCATCTTTCTCCAAGTCCCATAGTATAAATGCCTTGCAATAGACTTAAGAAATAAATAGTAATGACNGATAATAACAGAGATGCAAGGGCTCNAGGTTTGTTTTTTTAAGAATGGGGAGACTAGAGATTTACCACAATAAAGAAGAGGTAAGAAAGAAAAGCTATCTGTGTATTATTACGTGCACACTTACGCACTTTCACTGATCANTTGCAGTGAGGGATTATCCTACTTGTGGTCCTGTAATGTTGGCCTATATTAGGGTTACCGATTCTCCCAGAACTTCCAGGAGATTCTCGAATTTAGGCATTGTTCCTGAAATCCCAGGGAAGCAGGAAAATCTTCATATTTTATATTTGCTAGCACCACCCACTCTTTGCACGTATGTTACTTAGTTTTCAGAGGTCCCAAAATGGGCAAGACTGTCTTTCAAGTTCTCCCAAAAGGCAAAAAGAGAATGTCAGCAACTATGCTCTATATGACAATCATAATGTTATATATTATAAAATATTTTTCATTCTATTTTGGAAGAGCTAGACTCTTTAAATANTTTTTTTTATTTATTTATGTTTTAAAATATGTATTATTCTAATAAAGTTGGGCAAATTACCCAGAATAATATATGGTTGACTGTTAAAATGTTAAAACAATTATTTTAGTTTTTGGTCATTTTGTGCCGGTTTTTAAAAAACATAAATATAAAAAATAATGAATGAATTAGAACTTTTGAATATCATTTAGATAATGGTACCATATTACAGTACAATATGGAGCTGATTGTGAGCTGCTCATCCATCTGTTTTCCATATAGAGGTGCAGTAATAAAGCTCTTCGAGCTCAGGAATATGAAGCTACCCAAGTACCTGCATATGCATCTGTGTGCTCTGCAATATTTGGGGTACAATAAGTAGAAAGTGGGTACAACTTCTAGGCAGAGCTTTCTCGAATCCATACACTTCCTCCAAAGTCTTGAGCCATGTCAGGATATGTTGTAAATGTGACTTAACACATGGGTCAAGATCACCAACATTATGCAGAGTAAGGAGAGCTGGATGAATTCCCATTAACATAATACGTGTATAGTGGAAAAAGAGGAAATGCCCACGCAGTAACTCTCCCCGGCCTCTTTGAAATGTCATTTCCCTTCATTCAGGATTGGGTCCAAATATATTCTGTTCAGAGCAAATTGTACAAAAACACTTGAGAAAATGTAATCACAAATATTATTGTAATATTTTACAGAAAATATTGTTTTATGGACATGACCAATGATATATTTGTTTTGCACAAAAAAATATTGTAAACTGCTGTTCACAGCCATCTCTAGCACAACAACATCATGTAAGTTACAGAGGAAATGTAAATATCTAATGCTATTAATACATAATACTCACTGCCCGTATATATTACCAACATCATTGCTCATGATATGGCAAAGTCACTTTTTACAAATAGATTTTTAAATATCTGAAATGATTATTTTGATCCATTTTACTTGAATTATGTTTTTTTTTTACATGTAATACTGAGACACATGTATGGAATAAGCTTGGTTAACACTTCTCTTTTTTTCACTGGGGAAAACATCAGCCTACACATAAGATTCGTTGCAGCTATTTATACATGTGTGAATTTTCATTTAGCTGAAAATGTCACTGATAAATGACACCTTCCCCTTTATAGTGCACCCAATCCAGAGTGTCAGCAGTTTTAGATGTGCTATTGAAAATGCATGCACCCCATGGNCGTAACTACAGGTAGTTACCCTACCTCCCACATTCAGAGCTCGGCCTCCTTTATTTTTGCTCTTTGTCATNTATAAAGAGCCACATTATAAAATAGTATGCCTCACACTTTTTCCCATCTTCACAGTCAATTTAATCAGGTCCTATGTTCTTTATTACACCACTGTTACTTTCCCCTGTTTCCAATGAATACATGCTATGGTATATCTGGTAGCTCCGTTCATGCTCTGTAATTGGTGATGTGCGCAGACACTCCCGCCTCATCATCTATATTATCACTTTTAACATGCAGTTTTATTTTGCTGCCAATATACTTTGTTCTTCCACTGTTGAACATGCTCCCTTAAGGCACAAATAGAATTAAAAACATAAATTGACGGAAACTTTCTCTTCTGCGCTGCATCTTACATAAATGCTTTTTGAAAGCATCTTCTGTTTTGACAGTTTTCAAATGCTGCCAATTAATAGTAACATTATTCGACCTAAGCAGCTACTGTGAGATGTTGCAGGCACAGTTAGCAATAAACATTTTTCACTTACATTTGCTGCTGTACATGACATGGACAACAGGCTGTAATTGAGAAAATGAAGTTTATAGGCTGTAAAATGTTTAAATGATCAGCATCTTAAAATAATATCATATTATGCCATTTTACACAAGATTATAAAAAGTACATTGAATGAGCGTAATTACGTGCAATCATCATTTTGAAGGAGATGTGTAATAATGGAATATGAGTGCTTAATTGCTGTTCTTGTACACAATTATGTTTTATATGGTACATACTGTTTTGCCACTCAGTAGACCACATGTTATTGGTGCTGCCGTATAGTACAGAAAAACAAGGCTTAGCTGTGCAGCTCACGGGGGTAAAATGTCACAAAAACCCATTAACATTTCTGGCTCCACACTAGTGGTCAGATGCTATTCAATTAGGAACATAAGATGCTATCTGAGACCTATCCTTACTGTAGAAACCTGAGACAAGAAGGGATTGTTTTACAGCAAATTATTTCATTGAGTTTCCAAGATTCTTAAGACCTCTTACAAGCAAACAAGAGACCTGGCTCTTTCAATTTCATTGGTGATTGCTGGTCCCGATGAGCATGGCGCTTCAAGTATACACACTATACAAATAAAATCAGGGCCTAAATTCACTAAGTGGGGAGTTTGTAGGGGAATTGAAAAGTGGGGATGTTGCCCATAGCAACCAATCAGATGTGAGCTCTCAGTTTCATTTTACATACTGGAGAATGGGAGCTTGAATCTGATTGGTTGCTATGGGCAACATCCCCACTTTTAATTTCCCCTGCAAACTCCCCGCTTAGTACATTTAGGCCCAGATCTGAGAAAATCTTCTCACCATCTGCTGAAAAAACTATGAATCTGCCTATGGTGCCCTAGAGACTNGCAGAAAAGTTGGGCAGACAGTCGTACTTTGAGAAAGACATCGTAGCATAGGTGATCAAGATTTTTAGGAAATTCATAAAAGCAAATCAATAGATGAGAATTATGATCTCTGGAGTTTACGCTCCAGGGCCTAAATGTACTAATCTGCAGGATGTTGCCCATAGCAACCAATCCTATTCAAGCTCACATTCTCCAGTATGTAAAAATGAAACTGAGAGCTTGAATCTGATTGGTTGCTATGGGCAACATTCTCACCTTTTCAGTCCTGCAGTTTAGGGAATTTGCAGTTAGATCATTGTAAATCATAGGATCAATAATAAGTTGTATATACCCAGCCAAATGCAGGAATGATACTAGGCAGCCACAATGTTGCTCTAGCCATGCAGATAAAATTAGAGGTTATTGAGTCTTTTAATTTTAATTAAATTTTCTTTAAAGTAAGCACGTCATGATGATAGTGTAATCAGATTATATAAATCATCTTAATAAAGATTTTTCATTTTAAACTTGTGTATCGACTTGTGCACTCCTGATACATGCATGTCTTTTTCTGCGTATCACAGGTATAGAGTAGCATCTCCCCTTATATATAACTATTTGATGATATCTATTCATACTATATTTTCTTGTGCAAGATTGGAAGTTGTTGGTACTGTGCGAAATATTTTAACTATTGTACAATGTGCTATTTTCTTTTAGTATTGATAAATAGTGTTTAACACCAAGAAAAAATATTATTACAACTTGTTTGCAAGAGAACTTTTATTGCTTTCGTTCATTTGCGTGACCATTTAACAGGTGACTACTTAACAGGTATATTATAAGAACTGTTATTGTTTCAATAGGAAAAACTAGATGTTTAATACCCGGTAGTATCCACAGTTTACATTATGTCACATAGTCATAGATAAGGGGAGAAGTATTTAAATAGTATACAAATGTTGGGTAATGTAGAGCTCCCTTTGCGAATTCCCCTCTGTATGGGGACAGAGGTCTCACCCCATAGACAGGGAAATCATAACGCCTCTGCAAGCTCAGTAAAGTAATTACAAAGTTCTAATCTGGTCCAGTGTTCTCTGCAAATCTTTTCCCAGTCACTATTATTTAATGAAGTGTTTGTTCTCTTGATAGCTCCTGTGCAGTCAGTTGCAGTCGCTGCCCCATTAACATTTATAAACACACTGTCAAGTCATATGTCTTACTTTGTATTGTGTCTTAAGTCCTATTCTTAAATTCTAAAATAAAACAATGTATTCAGTAAATACTTTTATTCCCTTCAATTATTGTCTGATGGAAGGCTTGATTGATACACAGTGTAAATGTTTACTGTAAATATCTGTACTGCCTGTTCTGTTTGAAATGCTCGATATTCGTTTTATTTGTAAAATATGTTTATTGTAAATGACTGAGACGGGAACATTGTCAGCCACTAGTTTTTTTTCTTGATATTCAGATTACAAGACCGGGTTTTGTTCATAGTATAGCATCACTGATTCCAGTGTATCAAGCAGTTTTCAGATTCATCCACAAGTGAAATGGCGACAAATCAGAAGTTTGGATGGGTCGGATCTGTTTAGCTTGATAAACCAAATAACATAGGCATACCTGGGGAATGCCATTGCAGTGAGCACTGAGAAAAGTAAGGGTTACGATACAGCATTCACATACATTATGGGGTTTAACTAGGTACTGCATTGTGAAATTTGTAAAAAAAAGGTAAAAAAAATGTGTCAAAACACAAAAAGGCCTCTGTAGGTATACTACAGGGCGGAAGGTTTAGAGGAAACATACAAAAAGCGTGCAAAAATTCTTTATGGAAAGGGCAGTTGAGTTTTGTATTTTTGTGCGAGTTTCATTTTTAGCACCTATATCATCTACCATTGTTTTCACTCCTCCTGGTGTGTCTACCCTATTACATATCTTTGTGTCATCTGCAAAAAGGCATGTTTTTCCCTGGATACCATGTGTAATATCACCAATAAATATATTAAATAGCACAGGTCCAAGCACAGATCCCTGGGGAACTCCACTNGTNACNCTACCATCCCCTGAATGNATTNCATTTACTACAACTCTTTGTTGCCTATTTCGTAACCAAGATCGTATCCACTCGACTATTTTTGTTTCCAATCCCAGGTTTTATAGCTTGTTTAACAGTCTG